>CM042017.1:22314149-22446649 GCA_023525715.1 Cichorium intybus | reverse complement strand
ATATATATATATATATATATATATATATATATATATATATATTAAAAATGGATTACCTTAATTGTTTTATTGAAATTTCTCTGCGTCCTTTTTGCTTTGTATCTCAAGATTCTCTCTTTCCTTTCTTCTGGACTGTAACGCCCCACTTTGAAGTTTGCTTCCTCCATGAATGACCCTTCCGTCGCTAATGGACTTGACGACAATCTTTCACCTGATTTGTTTGATTTCGAGCTCTAGAATCAAGGAAAAAAAGTATTAGGGTCTGTCTGGTATGATGGAATGTAATGGTGAAGGAATGGAAATATATATTGTAATGGAATGGGCATGATAATGGAATGAATGATTACATTTTGTTGTCTTGTTTGGTTGGCTCAAATGAATCGAACGAATCATTCAAACATTTGTTATTAATAATCATAGAATAAAATATATTAAATTAATAAAATAAAATGAAAAATGTTATTTATAAAATAAACTATATTTGACTAAAGATAAATCATTAAATAACTTACATATAAATATAGGTCTTTCGTTTAAAATATACATTATATGTTTTAGAAATAATTAATAATTAATTATCTATTATCTAAAAAGTTATAAAATAAAAAACTAAATATCATAAAATCTTAAAACATAAATATAATAAAAAATATTTAAATTAAATATTTCTTTAATTGAAGCTTCGAAGATTTCAAAAAGATTGCTATTTATTGAAGATTATATGAATAAAAGAAACTTATAATTATATTATACCCCATTCCATTCCTGAATGAATGAAAAAAAAAAACACCGCTCCCAAATGGAACGAAAATCAGTTTAGAAGAATGAATCGTATTCCATGAGGAATATTCTATTTAATTTATTCGTGGCAACCAAGCATGATTGTTTTCACTACCTTAATGAATAGTGAAAGTTGGAAACCTTACTTTCGATAATAGTCAACCCAATATTTTGGAAATTTGGAAAGTTTTCCCACTCAAACTTAAACTTAGCATAAAATTCTTTTGGGTTTGAAGCAAAAATGTTTATAAATAAACCCTTTTATCATTAACTTTTCATGACAATATTTCTTAGATCAATTTTAACCACAAACAATAATTTAACTATATTTCAATTGAACCGATCTTACTAAAAAAAGTCAAATTTTGATAAGCAAAATGGAGGTCTAACCTGTAAATCACCAGTGCTGCAAACCCTTCTCATATGGCTAGAAGAGAAGCCATGATCAGGTGAGGTGAGGCCTTGGGAATGAAGATTTGAGGACTCAATCAAACTATCAATTTTTGGTTGAAAAATAAAACCATTTGATCTTCTATCAAAAGATATACTGCTGTAACTCCTCTGCATCATCTTCATTATATTGCCATCGCCACCATAACTATGAGGCAAGAATGAATTACTTTTGACTATATAATCATACAAGGGTAGTTGATTTTGCTCTGTTTTGACCTCAAGAGGGCAAAAATCTTGGGAATTTATCGAATTGCCCATTTGGTAAAGAGAGAGACTTTCAAGCTGGTGGCTTGGTGGGGAGGAAGATAGGAGGGTGGTGGTTTTGGCGGTAGGGGCAATTTGGTCAATTTCGTTAAATGGGGTGTCAATTACCGAATTGCCCATTTGGTAAAGAGAGAGACTTTCAAGCTGGTGACTTTGTGGGGAGGAAGATACGAGGGTAGTGGTTTTGGCGGTAGAGGTAATTTGGTCATTTTCGTTAAATGGGGTGTCAAGAATTTCATTGGTCAAAGTTGATGATGAAGGGTTAAAATTGTAAGTATTTTCTTGAAAAGCTTTCAGGATGTCAATGGAGGAAGAATCACTTAATGGAGAGAATGGATCATTGAAGAAACACTCTTCAAATTCAAACATATCAAAAGACATGAAAATACGATGAATCTTGAATCAACATACAATAAGCTTCATGTTTTTTTCACCAAACCGCGAAATTAGGATTATACTTTTGGGTCGATGAAAATAAAGAGATCGATCTAATGACAATGTTGAAAAGGGCAAATCGGTCTTTTTTCCGATCGACAAAAGGTGAAACTTGAACTTGTGACAACCTAAAAAAAGGCCGAATCAGTCTTTTTTCCACTAGAGGTGAAACTTCAACTTTCCCACGATCTTGGCAAATGAAATATTTCTTCCCCTTTTATAAATCGGTAAAAGGTGAAACTTGAATTTTCCCACAATCTTCAAAATGGCAACCTCTTACATTTTTATAGGGGGGGCAAAAGGGTAAAATCCAAATCTTTGACGATTAAAAAGACAAGTCGAACTTGAATGCTAATGATCATGATTCATGAAGATGATAGAAGCTTAAAACCACGACTACTTTTAAGATTTGAACTTGCATCACTTTCTTTTTTGATTCGCAAAAATGAAGCAATTTTGAATAAATGTATGGAAAGGTTTACAAGAACCAATAAGAGAGAAGACGCTTTTGAAGGCGGCCAAAGGCACTTGAAAGCAAAGAGAGAAAGAGAAAGAGAAAGATGGCACTTTCTCTCTCTAAAAGAAGTAGAAGACGCCATTGTTTTGGCGAGAGAAGGCCACTTTAAAAGCATTAGCCTCTTGTCACAACCTCACAAACGACTAGTCCACTTATGCTATTAAAAATATAATAAAGTTTGTCATGATTGTCTTATTGCTAGAATCATCAAGAATTGTATTTGGTTTTTTCCTAAGGTATTGATACGATGGTACCAAGTTTTTTTTTTTTTAAACTAGTCCACTTATGCTATAGAATATTTAAATATAAGAGGGTTTTTGGAAGGACTCCCTTTGACTTTGTCTTATTTGCTAAACCTCTCCAGCAAATATAGTGAGTTTAACTGGAATAACAATAGTAATTGCAGATTTATTCTTTATAGTATAGTGTTCTATATGGGTGAGCAATCGGTTCGATCCGGCCCGAACCTTGTTCGGAATCAGAACCGATTAAGTCAATTCATGAGAACCGAAAACCTTCTTTTTCAGGTTGGAACAAGTACAAGTTTATATATAGTTGGTACAAGTAAATAACAATTTAACTTTAATATCCCGTGTTCCGATTCCTGTAACTCAATCAATATATAACAAAATAAAGTGTTCCTATAGTTTAAAATTAAGTATAATCAGTAAATTATATGTTTGAAAGAAAAATCCAGACTTCAAACGATGAAATTATGACCGTTCAAAAAAGATGATAAATTCAACATTTTTGCTTAAACAGAAAACAATTCAGCTTTAATACCATGTAATTTGAGGTCGATAACTCAATTAATATGTAACCAAATTAGTTGTCTAAAATTAATTACAAACAACATACTACATGTTGGAAAAAAATCATGTTTTTCCGACTCAAATGACAAAGTTATAACCTTTTAAAGAATATATTTAACATTTTTGCTTAAACATAAAACAACTCAGCTTTAATACATTGTCTTCTGTCTTCTGGGGCTTAAAACTCAACCAATATATAACCAAATTAGGTGTTTTTATAGTCTAAAATAAAATATCAGCAACAGAATTTCATGTTAGAAAATAATCATGACATTTTGACTTGAAACGACGAAGCTATCACCGATCAAAGAAGAGAACGAATTCAACAATTAGATTAGGAAATGATTTGGACTCACCTTCTTGGCGGTTCTGGTATTTTAATCGAAACCGGTAGCACCAAACCGGCTTTGCACCGGAACCGAGAATGGCCAAAAATGATGACCGATAACCGGCCCGATGTATGCTAACAGATGATGATTTTGCACCGGTCCCGATTTGGTCCGATACTAAGGCTAAGGGTCAAGTTGGTGACTTTAAGAGTTCATGAAAAGATAATATGTTATATTTGTAGCGAAATAAATGTCATACTCTATTTCTTTTTCATATTAAATTATAATTTTAAATCATATATTTTCAGTTCAAAAAAAAAAAAAAAAAAAAAAAACTTCTACATATGTTTGATACTTCAATAAGCTAAACTAGTCTGTATCATAACAAACGGTGACATTGCAAATATGTGTATACATAACATTGCAAAGCTTATAAATTAACTGATTGGACACCAAATAGTTAGTCTATGACTTACTTGAAGATTAACATGGCAAGTAGTTTCTTAAATAATATTTGGGTCGTTTTCTCTCAATCAACTAGCAGCTGATCGTTGTCATTGTCCCTAATTGCATTTTGACATCAATATTAAATATTGAAAAAATAAAGAAATATCGCACATAAGTTGAAAGTGCGAGGAAAAACAATTAGCAAGCTGAAAATTAAGTTTTGTCAACTTACTAACTTGGGCCACGCCCAATTTATCCTTTATAAATTATAGCCTAAATTGTAGATATGTAAAAAAGTGTATGGTCTTCATGTCCTGTTCTCAGGTTGGGCCATGGTCCAGTATCACTTATAATTTTAAAAAAAGTTTGGAAGTGTACTTCCAAGTTCGAATTAATTATTATAATATCTGAAATGAAGTGAATAATAAGTTTTAGATCATGAATTATTAATTACTTTTGTTGGGCTTTATGGAGCTATACGAACTCAAATTACTCAACTCAGCTCCTTTGGTACAAAAATAAACTCTGAAATTTTTTAGCAGTCGAAGTCAAACTTATAAGCACTAGTTGAGCTTCCGAGTAATATTTATCAAATCAAGTTCAAGCCTTAATCAGAAAAGCTTGTGCTTTAGTGAAATCTAACAATAATTCAAAATAAAGATTACTAGTTTGATGACTTGAATAAGAAATTCCCAAAACGTTGTTGCTATTATTGCTGATTATCAGTCAAAAGTATATCATTCCATCGTTATCAAAGAGGGTATCTAATTCGAGGATATGATACCAAGTTTATTATAAGGCAAAAATCGTACTAATTATAAAACATTTTGTTTTTCTTTGGGATCGAAATTAAAATGTATCATGCTTTTGAGTATTTCTATTAATATCCCAGCTCATTAAATCATTGAGTTGAATAGTTTTTTGTAGTACGGACAATACCAATTTAATTTGTTATATATTTTGATGATTGTCGCATGAGTTTTATGCTGCAACTTATGCATATTTCTCAGTATTAAATAAAAAAATTTTGTGCCTTTTTTACAACGGTCTTCGGTGAATATATAATCTGCTAGCCTTTTGCCTTGTCGCCAATAACGGTTTGTTTATTTGTTTGTTTTTTCCTAATTCCTAGTAACCATTTACGTCTAAGCAAGTATTTGAAAATCATATCGATTTATGATTTTACTCCAAAAATATTTATATTTTTATATTGTCCGTTTGTGTAACGCCGAAACATGTTTAATATGTAATTATTGTAAAAAGGGCAAATTGGTCATTTTACCTTAGAAGGGTAATTTGGTCTTTTGGACAGAAAAGGACTTGTTTTGTAATAATATTTTGAGTCTTGGACTTAAAATGTTATAAAAACTGAATTTGTGTCATAAATTGTGTAAATTGTGGCAAAAGTCCTAAAAATGCAACATCAAGGACCAAAATGTAAAATTTGGAGGTATAAAAGCTTGGAAGCTTCTCCCAATTGTGTGTAGATTTTTAGAGACACGGGAGAGAGTTTCCTTTAGCGATCATCTCAGTTTCTTGAAGAATTTTTGAAGGATTTGGCTTGGATTTCGAATCTAGGCTTGGTATTGAAGAATTGGAAGCATATAAAGGTTAGTAATCCAAGTTCTTGACTAGTTGTTCTTGATGAGTTTTGTAGAACTCAAAAACTGCATTTGCAGTTATGATTATGTGGTTAAGTTGGTGTAATACTTCCATTAAGTCATGCTAAAAAGGACTTAATTCAAGAAAATGGAAGTAGGTTGCTATTGTTCAAGAATTGGGATTTTGATCAAGAACCCTAGATGATGAGTTCTTGTGATAAACATGTTTCTAATGGATTAAAATGAGTTCTAGATGCTATAATGACTGAAAGAAATCATTAGAAGCAAGTAGAATTCAATAATTTTGGTTTTAGATCAAAAATGCAAAAACGGGAAAAATTAGAAATGGAATTTAATTTGAGCATTTTATGGTTTAAAACTAGTTAATAATCAAAGGTTTTGGTCTTGGAACATTTCCTTGTGATTAAGTCTAGCAATAAGTGCTTAACAAGAGGAAAATGGGGTTTTTAGCTCAAAATTCGGAGCTTACTGCCTGGAGTCGCAAGGATCGCGACCCGACCCAGGGGTCGATCGCGACCCGACCTCGCGGCAGTGAGCATTTTTGCCTCTGTTAAATTTTGGTGCATTTTCCAAGTTTGATTTCAATGCTAGGCTTATCCGATTGACCTGAAATTTTGAACATAGGTTTAATATGTTGTGAAACTTCATGGAAAATTATCGGAATACGAATACGACCTCCCGAAAGTACTGTAGCAGAATACGCGTATTTCGGGAAGTGTATTAAATTTTTATACCAATGGTTAATGCTTGGAAATTGTCTTATATTAGACTCTTGTGCACTAGAACCAACTGAAACGGTAAATTAACCTATAATCATTTTGAAATGAATGGAATTATAGGTACGGGAAAAAATCCTACGGATTTCATTTCGAGGCAAGGAACAACAAACGCTAGTTGTAGCAAACCTTCAGGTGAGTAATCTCACTCGTATTTGATGTGATAAAGGATAAATGAGCAGCTGCGGATTGAAAACAGTTTTGGGGACGAAAAATGACAGATATATGATTTGATATGACATGACCAGATAAGCTGTTAGTCAATATAAATCAATGATATGACAAGACCAGATAAGCCGTGGGTCTATAATAGACAAGAACGGAGATGTGAGTCAAACTTATATAGACAAGACAAGAACGGAGCTGTGAGTCTAGGCAACAGCGGGCTAACCCGTGAGCCATATCGTGAGTCTAGGCAACAGCGGGCTAACCCGTGAGCCATATTTGATTTTGAAGGCAACAGCGGGCTAACCCGTGAGCCATATCTGATTTTGTATTGCATGATAATACATATTTGACTTTGTATAGAGAATTTTATTCTTATACATGTTATTCTTGATTTGATTACTCATTGGGCTTTATAGCTCACCGTTTATTTGATATGTCCCTGCAGGTGAGCGTGATCCCGCGAAGGGAAAGGATAAAGTCCGTGACTGAGGACTTAGTATTTGAAGTAACGACCCGGCTTGAAGAATGTATAATATTATGTATTGTACTTCGTGATACTCTTGTACTCGTATTGTATTAACTAATACCCCCTACTTACGGTTTGTTTGTAAAATATTTGGTTTGAAAAATGAAAAAATTTTGGGGTGTTTTTGGTTAATAAGTCGGGTGTTACAAGTTGGTATCAGAGCCGTGGTTTAAGTGAACTAGGTGTCTTAGACTAGATTCCTGGACTTAAACCTAGAGAGAAGAACAGACAAATGGACTGTTAGATATATATAAGTTGTTAGTATATATGTAATCTAACGGTTTGTTGAAATTTTGAAGTATGAGAAATACACGAAGCAATCCCACTGGTGCGAATTCGCGTGGAACTGCAAGAAGTGGACCAGCTCGGTCACACGGCTCTGTTGGGCGAAGAGCACCAGCACGGGAACCGGTGGGACAAAATCCACCTGATATTCGGACGATAGTGGAAGAAGTGGTGAGGCAAATGATGCCTACATTAACGAATAATCCCAACCCGAGTGGCAATCCTAACCCGAGTGCAAATCCTGATCCTACTGAAGAGGCTGCAAAAAGTGTTCATGACAGGAAGCCGGAAGATGAAAGCCAGGGGGAAAGTCGTGCCCGGGCAGTAAAAGAAACTCAAGGTGGGGAAGCCTCGACAAAGAAAATTGGGTGTACTTATAAAGCCTTCCTTGGTTGTAAACCAAAGGAATTCTCGGGGACAGATGATCCAGTCAAAGCTATGGAATGGATCATGCATATCGAGAAGGTGTTCCGAGTAAGCAAATGTGCGGATGATGATAAAGTGGAATTTGCCACGAACCAACTCACCAGCGGTGCACTACACTGGTGGCAGATTTACTATAAGTCTTTGAATCTTGACCCAACCGAATCAGTACCGTGGGAACAGTTCAAGAATAAGTTCAATGAAGAGTATTGCTCCGAAGTAGCGATAAAGCAACTGGAGGATGAATTCCTACACCTGGAACAGGGTTCCCGATCTGTTCAGGAATATACTCTTAGCTTTCTGGAGAAAGCTAGGTTTGCGGAACACCACATCTATACTGAAAAGAGAAAGATCGATAAATATGTCTGGGGGTTGACGACCAGAATTAGAGAAATCGTGCAACCGCTGAAACTACCTACTTTCCGGCAAGTGGTGGATCGAGACACGGAAAGAGAAACAGAATTGAAGCGACAAGAAAACGAAAAGAAAGCAGTGGAAACGAAACGAAAGGCGGAAGACCAAGGTTGGACGCCTCAGAAAAAGTCGCAACAAACCGGGTCTAGGGGAAAAGGCCAGAAAGACGAAGGAAAGCAGTGTGAAAAATGCAGAAAAAGGCACACGGGCAGTTGTCGCAGCGATACTGGGTCAGTTAGTTGCCGAAATTGTGGAAAAACGGGCCATCTTACACGGGACTGTCGGGCGGACCGTAGGTGTTTCCAATGCGGGGCTACGGATCATATTCGCCTGAACTGTCCCCAACTGAAATCTGGAGCATACAGTGAAAGACCCAGGGATGATCAAGTGGGAAAGAAAGAAGAGCCGAAGAACAGGGGACGACCAGTGGCCTCGCGAGCTTTCCAGATGACTGTGGAGGAAGCCCGTGAGAAGACAGATGTGGTGACAGGTATCTTCACTCTTGATTCCATACCTGTATATGTTATTTTTGATCCGGGGGCTACACACTGTTTTGTGTCGGAGTCCATGATGTCTCGCTTGAATGTACCGTTAACCCCAATGAGTGAAAGTTTGGAAGTAGCTGTAGCAGACGGCAGATATGTTTGGGTTTCAGAACACCTGGAAGGTTGTCAGCTTAAAATCTACGGGACCGCTTTCCCTATAGATTTGAAGCCGATGACTACCAATGAATTTGGTGTAATTGTGGGGATGGATTGGTTGGCAACGAACTATGCTAACATGGATTGTAGGAATAAAAGCCTCACAGTACTGTCACCGGATGGGAATTTGATAAAGATACAGGGTGAACGACCTCGATTGAGAATGCCAGTTATCTCCTTTGCTCAAGCCCGAAGCTGTATCAGTAAAGGAGGGATGTCTTATTTGACATATGTATCGGTGGCTCAACCGATTAAAGTGGGGGTAGCGAATGTAAATGTGGTGAACGAGTTCCCAGATGTGTTTCCAGACGAACTTCCAGGGTTGCCACCAGATCGACAGGTTGAGTTCACGATTGAACTGGTCCCGGGAGCTGCACCTGTTGCCCGAGCTCCATACCGTTTAGCACCTTCATAGATGGTGGAACTTTGAAAGCAACTGGAAGAACTGTTAGACAGGGGTTTTATCAGACCGAGTACATCGCCCTGGGGAGCCCCTATCCTGTTTGTCAAGAAGAAAGATGGGTCAATGCGAATGTGTATTGACTATCGGGAGTTAAACAAGATTACGGTGAAGAACAAGTACCCGCTACCCAGAATAGATGACTTGTTTGATCAGCTGCAAGACGCGTCATATTTTTCTAAAATTGACCTGAGGTCGGGTTATCACCAGTTGAAGATAAGGGAGTCAGACATTCCGAAGACAGCTTTCCGAACGCGATACGGTCATTATGAGTTTTTGGTGATGCCTTTTGGGTTAACCAATGCTCCAGCCGTATTCATGGATCTTATGAACCGAGTGTGCCGTCCGTTCCTTGATACCTCGGTGATAGTATTTATTGATGACATTTTGGTGTATTCTCGAAGCCAAGCCGAGCATGAGGTGCACCTTCGACAGATGCTAGAGCTGCTTCGCCAAGAAAAGCTGTATGCAAAATTCTCCAAGTGTGAATTCTGGCTACGAGAAGTCCAATTTCTTGGCCATGTAATTAATGCCGAGGGGGTGAAAGTTGATCCAGCAAAGATTAAAGCCGTGATGAAATGGGAACCGCCTAGAAGTCCCACTGAAATACGGAGTTTTCTTGGTTTGGCAGGCTATTACAGAAGATTTGTTGAGAATTTCTCTTCGATAGCTGCTCCGTTGACCAAGTTGACCAAGAAAGGTGAAAAGTTCACGTGGGCCGAAAAACAACAAGAAGCATTCCAGAAGTTGAAACAAGCTTTATATGAAGCACCGGTGTTGGCTTTACCACAAAGCGGAGAAGAATATGTGATCTACAGCGATGCTTCTAGAATTGGTCTTGGGTGTGTGCTAATGCAGAAAGGTCGGGTCATAGCCTAAGCGTCCCGCCAATTAAAAGATGCCGAGAAGAAGTATCCAGTTCATGATCTAGAATTAGCTGCGGTGGTTCTAGCATTGAAGCTGTGGAGGCACTATTTATACGGTGTGAAGTTTGTCATTTACACTGATCATAAAAGCCTGAAGTATTTATTTGATCAAAAAGAGCTTAATATGAGACAGCAAAGGTGGATGGATCTGTTGAAAGACTTTGATTGTGAAATTCAGTACCACCCTGGCAAGGCGAACGTGGTGGCAGATGCTCTAAGCAGAAAAGAAGCTCATCTGAAAGTTACATCCGCATGCATGGGTGTAGTAAGCCGGTTACCAGAATTGATTCGTGTAGCACAAGAAGAATCGTGTAAGCCGGCGAATGTAAAAAGCGAAAGAATGGTTGGATATTTGAAGCATCTGGAAGAAAATGCTCAGAAATTGAAGACCTTTAGAGGTCGAATATGGGTCCCGAAACAAGGAGAGGTGCGTAATTTGCTTCTAGAAGATGCTTATTATAGCCGATATGCAGTTCATCCGGGCAGTACTAAGATGTATCGGACGTTAAAACCGATGTATTGGTGGCCTGGAATGAAGAGAGACATTGGAAGATATGTGGAAAGATGTTTGACTTGTTTGCAAGTTAAGTCAAACCATAAGAAACCGTACGGGGAAATACAACCATTGCCGGTTCCAGAGAAGAAATGGGACCATATTACCATGGATTTTGTGACAAAGTTGCCGCAGACACCGCGAGGTTATGATTCTATATGGGTGATTGTTGATCGATTGACCAAATCGGCACAGTTCATACCATATAAAGAAAAGTACAGGGTAGATCAACTGGCGAAAATCTACATTGATGAAGTGATATGTCGACATGGATTTCCAGCATCGATAGTATCGGATCGAGATAGTAGATTTACTTCTCATTTTTGGCAAAGTCTTCAAAAGCAATTGGGTATAAAAGTACTTATGAGTACATCATACCACCCGCAGACCGACGGCCAAAGTGAAAGAACCATTCAAACTTTGGAAGATATGTTGAGAACTTGTGTCATTGACTTCGGTGGAAGCTGGGAAGATCATTTGCCTTTGGTGGAATTCGCGTACAATAACAGCTATCATTCTAGCATTCAGATGGCCCCGTATGAAGCCTTGTATGGAGCACCGTGCCGTACTCCGACCTGCTGGACTGAAGTTGGGGAAAAGCCGTTGGCTGGACCCGAAATTGTAGCACAGACTGAAGAAAAGATCAAACTGATACGCGAAAATTTGAAGGTAGCTCAGAATAGACAGAAACAGTATGCGGACAAACGGGTGAAACCGATAGAATTCCAAGTAGGAGATATGGTAATGCTCAAAGTATCCCCTTGGAAAGGCTTAATACGTTTTGGGAAGAAAGGGAAGTTGAGTCCTCGCTTCATTGGACCTTTCCGTATATCCCAAAGAGTTGGAGCCGTGGCGTATCGATTGGAGTTACCTGATGAACTTCATGGTATACACGATGTATTCCATCTGTCCCATTTGAGGAAAACTTTGTTTGATAAGTCTCAACATGTACCTCTTGCTGAAATTGAAGTGGATGAAAAGTTGAGATATCCGGAACAACCCGAGAGGGTGTTAGACCGCAAGATAAGATAGCTGTGAAATAAGAAGATTAGCATGGTGAAAGTGCTTTGGCGTCATCACAAAGGTTCCGACATGACGTGGGAGACCGAAAGTGAAATGAGGGAGAAATACCCTCAACTTTTTGTATGATTTTGGGGACGAAATCTTTTAAAGGAGGGGAGAATTTGTAACGCCAAAACATGTTTAATATGTAATTATTGTAAAAAGGGCAAATTGGTCATTTTACCTTAGAAGGGTAATTTGGTCTTTTGGACAGAAAAGGACTTGTTTTGTAATAATATTTTGAGTCTTGGACTTAAAATGTTATAAAAACTGAATTTGTGTCATAAATTGTGTAAATTGTGGCAAAAGTCCTAAAAATGCAACATCAAGGACCAAAATGTAAAATTTGGAGGTATAAAAGCTTGGAAGCTTCTCCCAATTGTGTGCAGATTTTTAGAGACACGGGAGAGAGTTTCCTTTAGCGATCATCTCAGTTTCTTGAAGAATTTTTGAAGGATTTGGCTTGGATTTCGAATCTAGGCTTGGTATTGAAGAATTGGAAGCATATAAAGGTTAGTAATCCAAGTTCTTGACTAGTTGTTCTTGATGAGTTTTGTAGAACTCAAAAACTGCATTTGCAGTTATGATTATGTGGTTAAGTTGGTGTAATACTTCCATTAAGTCATGCTAAAATTGACTTAATTCAAGAAAATGGAAGTAGGTTGCTATTGTTCAAGAATTGGGATTTTGATCAAGAACCCTAGATGATGAGTTCTTGTGATAAACATGTTTCTAATGGATTAAAATGAGTTCTAGATGCTATAATGACTGAAAGAAATCATTAGAAGCAAGTAGAATTCAATAATTTTGGTTTTAGATCAAAAATGCAAAAACGGGAAAAATTAGAAATGAAATTTAATTTGAGCATTTTATGGTTTAAAACTAGTTAATAATCAAAGGTTTTGGTCTTGGAACATTTCCTTGTGATTAAGTCTAGCAATAAGTGCTTAACAAGAGGAAAATGGGGTTTTTAGCTCAAAATTCGGAGCTTACTGCCTGGAGTCGCAAGGATCGCGACCCGACCCAGGGGTCGATCGCGACCCGACCTCGCGGCAGTGAGCATTTTTGCCTCTGTTAAATTTTGGTGCATTTTCCAAGTTTGATTTCAATGCTAGGCTTATCCGATTGACCTGAAATTTTGAACATAGGTTTAATATGTTGTGAAACTTCATGGAAAATTATCGGAATACGAATACGACCTCCCGAAAGTACTGTAGCAGAATACGCGTATTTCGGGAAGTGTATTAAATTTTTATACCAATGGTTAATGCTTGGAAATTGTCTTATATTAGACTCTTGTGCACTAGAACCAACTGAAACGGTAAATTAACCTATAATCATTTTGAAATGAATGGAATTATAGGTACGGGAAAAAATCCTACGGATTTCATTTCGAGGCAAGGAACAACAAACGGTAGTTGTAGCAAACCTTCATGTGAGTAATCTCACTCGTATTTGATGTGATAAAGGATAAATGAGCAGCTGCGGATTGAAAACAGTTTTGGGGACGAAAAATGACAGATATATGATTTGATATGACAAGACCAGATAAGCTGTGAGTCAATATAAATCAATGATATGACAAGACCAGATAAGCCGTGAGTCTATAATAGACAAGAACGGAGCTGTGAGTCAAACTTATACAGACAAGACCGGATAAGCCGTGAGTCTAGGCAACAGCGGGCTAACCCGTGAGCCATATTTGATTTTGAAGGCAACAGCGGGCTAACCCGTGAGCCATATCTGATTTTGTATTGCATGATAATACATATTTGACTTTGTATAGAGAATTTTATTCTTATACATGTTATTCTTGATTTGATTACTCATTGGGCTTTATAGCTCACCGTTTATTTGATATGTCCCTGCAGGTGAGCGTGATCCCGCGAAGGGAAAGGATAAAGTCCGTGACTGAGGACTTAGTATTTGAAGTAACGACCCGGCTTGAAGAATGTATAATATTATGTATTGTACTTCGTGATACTCTTGTACTCGTATTGTATTAACTAATACCCCCTACTTACGGTTTGTTTGTAAAATATTTGGTTTGAAAAATGAAAAATTTTTGGGGTGTTTTTGATTAATAAGTCGGGTGTTACAGTTTGTCGAAGAGGTCCCAGAGAGAATGTTTTCCTTAGTTTGTGCTATAAAAAATATATGATAATACGGTTGTATCTCCCCATATATCAAGTTGGCCACTTTGTTTTTTTCCTCGTCGTTTCATGAGTCAAATGGCTCGGTCTCTAAGTAAAAGAAAGAAAATTAACTAGATTACATGAAAATTTGAAGTTTACAAGGAATTTGTAGAATTTGTCCTTCAACAACGTAAGAATGGCATAAACTACGTTCGATAGTTTTAAACATTACATGTACCATAAAATAGGAACTCCGGGCGAACTTTGGACTAGCTTGGATGTTGTAATCATATGAAGTCCAACTTAGAATTTTCTTAAAAGACTATTCTAAAATATGTTAATGACTCTAACATTATATGGTCGATAAAGCATGACATATATCTATTTCATAGTTGTTCCATCAACATAAACCCCACATAGTATTCTTCCTATAAGTAAACAAGAACAAGCATCATTCTAAATATGCTTCTAGCAATTATTATGTCTACATTTCATACTGAAATTCCCATACATATATGGATAATATTGTTGTTGATGCTTGGTGTCTCGATTATTCCCTTGTGAATGGTTACAGAATCCAACATTACACTTTGCCACCTTGAAGCAACCAATTGCATACCATAATATCATCATATATTCATATTACACCATGTTTTGAACATTACACTTTGCCACCTTGAAGCAACCAATTGCATACCATAATATCATCATATATTCATATTACACCATGTTTTGGTTAATTTTTTCATATTGATTATATTTTTATTTGATTTTTAACATAATAATATTTACCAGATATACCGACCTTTAATGAATTTACTACATGATCTTAAACTAAAACTTTTAAATTTAAAGATGAGCGATGATCATATCTGTTGAATATCTTCCTCAATTCGTTGGTAGACGATCAACGATCAACAATCAACATATATTTAGGACTGTAAACGAACTGAACGAACATGAACGAAGATTTGTTTATGTTCGTTCGTTTAAGTTAACCGAACAAACGAACGAGCACGAACGGATAAACGAATGATATTTCTTGTTCATGCTCGTTCGTTTAACAAATTATATTGTTCATGTTTGTATTTTATATTCGTGAACATGTTAAACGAACATAGATAAACAAACACAATTGAACATATATAAACATAAACTAACATATAATATTGTAATGTAATCAAAGAAAATCGAACATATATGAACATAAAACGGACTTAAATGAACAAACATAAATGAATGTAAACGAACAACATAAACGAACGTTCACAAACATAATTGAATGAACGAGACAATTGTTCACGTTCGTTCGTTTAACTAAATGAACGAGAATTTGTATTCATGTTCGTTTATTTATTAAATAAACAAACATAGACGAATTTCCCGCCGAACAGTGCATGAACGGTTCACTGAACGTTCGATTTGTTTATAACTTTACATATATTCATACCATTTTTGCGAAGTGTTAAAGTTAGAAAGTCAACATAAAAGTCAAAATAAGAAAAGTAAATGTTAGTCAAGTAAGGAGTTAGTAATGAAGTCGTTGAGGGATTCAGTTATAGAATCCTCCAAGATGTAGATTATTTATTTTCACAAGTTTAAGACTCATCTAGTTAACGTATAAATAACTCATCTTTTCAATTTATTTTTACACAACAATGAAATGTATATTCTCTTTTTTTTTTCTTTAGACTTTACCATCACGTTAACATTAAGATTTAAAATTAAAATCGTATTTATTTACATGAAAATTTGAATTAGAAAAATTGCAAACACTTTCAAAACAATGTTTCATAAATAACAGTAATTTTCTAAACATACAAGGACTGTTACAACATTTGTAAAATTACAGGGGTTTCACGTGATATTTTTATCCCATTTGGCACGTTGTTTCCTTCATAGAGAAGTCAACCTCAGAAGTGGTCAAACCCTGGTATACTTTGGGAGTTTGGGGCTTTTCAATTCAATTTCATTCTTCTCTGATTCGAAGCTCGATCTACCGTCTCCAGATCGAAATGGCGGCATCCCAAGAGCATTTGGACAAGATGCAACTCCGTCAAAACTACCGGAATGTATGGCACACCACTCTCATGAAAACCACCACTGATCACACTCCTTGTAATCTTATCTTGACTTCATGCTCGAAATCAATTTTTTTGTTTAGTTTTGTTACTTGATTCTAATTCGATTATTGTTGTTTTTCTTTGTATGTGTGTGCCTGTTAACGAAGATTGCTGCTTGTCGTTTTTCTGGTAAGGGACCTTGCGGTCGATGTATTTTCTAGATCTTCGATCTGTTATGTGGATTTTAAGTTTTTGCTTATTTAAACTTTGTAGTTTTGACTCTGTGAACTTGATCTACAATGTACTTGTATCCTTAGCATATTATTCCTTTTCAAAATTCATGTTCTTTCGATATTTTCTATTCATCGATTTTTGATAATTTGAATTGACTTTTATAATATTAGGTTTTTCAGTTTTAGTTAGTGCTCGTATGTTTTTGTGTTACTTGTTAGTGATCTCTAATCTATAACGATCGTGTAAGAAAATTCCTTAAGTTTGCAGTTTTAGGTTTTCTGGATTGAAGCGCATCATTACAACATGCCATTTTTTCATCAGTCATGACAAAAGATTAATTAACTGGTGTCATGACCATTATCTGGAAACTTTTCGATCTAAAGTGAATGATAGATTGTATACTTACTATATCCTGTTTATTGTGGATTTGCAGCATGTTTTATGAATTTATCCTCTTTTTATATCACAACAGAGGCCATGGATGTCAAAAATCTCTCTTTCTATTGTAATGGCAATAGCATTTTTATTTCTACACATTTTCTTTTGATATTTTGAGCCATATATCTATATTACTTTCTTGTCAGCCATTGGTGGTTCCTTCTAACTATTCAATCTTCTTTTCTCACTTGCAATTACTTCTTTTCTTCTTGTTGTGGGTTAACTTATATGTCTATTATCAAAAATCTTATCTTCCATATTCTTTTCACTAATGCACATTTCCTGTAACTTTATATAAATGGCAGTGGTCCATGTGTATCATACTTGCTTCGTAAGCGAGCTCTCTATAATGACATGTCAAGGTATACATGCTGTGCTGGATATATGCCTTGTAGTGGAAGATGTGGTGAAAGTAAATGTCCTGAGTTTTGTCTTTGCACCGAGGTATGCCTGTTTCTAAAATCTTGTAAATTTTAAACATCTTTGTTTTTGTGACCCAAAAAAAATGTGTAGTAATAATTTATTTATTTATTGCAATTCTTAGGTCTTTTTATGCTTTGGGAACTCGGTGGCATCTACCCGGTTTCTATTGCAAGATGAGTTCAACATACAAACAACACAATGTGATAATTGCATCATTGTAATCACTTCATGAAACTCTTTATCTTTGACTTCTGTTATTTAGGCTCTGCTTGGTATGCAGTAATTGAAAAGAAAATGGAATGGAGCATTACAGCTCTTGTTTGTTTGCCACATAGGAATGGAATGGAACATTCCTTATGGATTGTGATTCCTTCTCCTAGACTGATTTTCATTCCATGAGGGAGAGGTGTTATTTTTCTTAATTCCTCGATGGGATGGAATGATGTATTTATATTTATAAATTGCTTTTATTCATATAATATCCATTCTTCAATAACAACACTGTTTTTAGTAAATCTCAAAACGGCAATAAAGTTATTTTCCAGAAATAATTAAAAATATTGTTTATTATAATTCTATTTTAAAATTTAATGGTATTTAATTTGTTCTTTTATTAAGAAAAAATTAAAATGATAATTAAACTTTTTTTGACTATTTAATACACATAATATATATTTTATAATATGTCTATTTGTAATTTAATCAACAATATATCTTTTTTTGATTAAAATTTACTTAATAAATAACTCTTTTTTCTGTATTCATCAATTTAATTTCTTTTAGTTTTCTTATGGTACCTAACAAACAACATGTTTAAATGACTCATTCCATTCCTTCACTCCAACCAAAATTGATAATGGAATGCAATGACCCATTCCATTCCATTGTTCATTCCATTCCTTTGCGATTCCATTCAATCATACCGAACAAACCATTGACTAAACTTGTTTTGTGGTCATAATCTAGGGTTTCATGTTTTGCCTCCAACAACTTGCATGCATATTCTCCATTGTTGCTTGCATTGTTGGAAGTGAAGAACTCAGTGAAGCATCTCAATTGCTTAATTGCTTAGCTGATTTGGTTTATTGCACGTAAGCCATTTATCCCCTCTAACCAACTCTAATACATTTATATAACCTTACAAAAAAATAAACATTCTAACATAACCATTGTAATTCCCTTTTTTAGGGTTTGCGCGTGTATGCAAACACAACATAAAGTTGAAATGGACAAAAGAGATGGAAAATTCGGACCACAACCAATGGCGGTACCTCCCATGCAAAATATGTCAAGAATTGATCAGCCATATCCGCCTAATGTTGGATATGGCCAACAACCCTATGGATATCCGCCAGCTGCACCACCACAAGCTGGCGGTTACCCGCCTGCTGGATATCCACCACAAGCTGGTGGCTACCCGCCTCCCGGATATCCACCACAGGGATATCCGGCTCCTGGTTACCAGAGGTAAATCTTTAAATGTTTTGCAAGTAAAATTTGGTTGACTGTTTTTATGTGAATTCTGTCTATTTTGATTTACACCATTTATGTTCTTGAGTAATTATTTTGTTCGCTGAGAAATCATTTGTACATGACATCTATTTGCTTGAGATTTGATTTTGGAACGTTTGTTGTGGTCATGTCTTGGTTATTGTATGCACTGGTTCGTTTCGGATTTAAAAAAATGCATCACATATGATTATTGAAAGAATATTATTGTAAATGTTTTTATCAAGTTATGAAACATAATGGTTCTGAAGATAAATTATAAAAACCATATTTTAACTTGTTAATATAAGATCATTGTTGCTGTATTTTTGCATTTCTTCTTTATCTTCTTGAACGTTTTATGCGCAAACGTAATACATCAGCTGAATACAAAAACAAAAACAAAAACAAAAACAAATCAACTATATGGGTTTTGAATACAGGTTCATAAAAGATCCAATAACTCTGAAACCAAGCTTTTTTATTTAAGACAAAACTTCATAAATGGTCCCTGTGGTTTCAAAAGATATCTGGTTTGGTCCCTAACTTTCAAAAACCTCACGGGTAGTCCCTGTGGTTTGAAAACTTTTGTTAAATCGTCCTTGAGCCATACAAAATGACTAATGTACCCTTTTTAATTTCTTTTATATTTTCTTTAACTACAATTTATTTTTAAGGATAAAAAAGAAAAAGAAAAAAAACAAAACACACCCTCATCCTCACCCCTCCCCCTCCACTCATTACTTTTTCCTTAATTTCTGTAATGGTTGCTTGTTGTTCACAGCTTCTCTCTCGTCATCAGGGCTCTCGTTTAATGAAACCTTTCGTTTTGATTTCTCCATTAATCTGTGAATTCTTGCCTAACAGAAGGAATACTTAAATCCTTTGATTTCAAGAAGAAGAAGAAGAAAGATTTAGATATTTGTTAGAACTAACCTCATGTTCAACAGCTTCACCGATATGCACTACTAGAAATCAAGGTTTCAGCGACGAAATCAGAGAGGGATGCTTTTCCGTAGCTGATTAGAGAGTGATTAGAGAGGGATTAGCGAGGGAATTGGCTAGGGTTCCAATTCTACATTTTTGACAGAGTTAGCGAGGGATTACCGTGTGATCAGCGAGAGAATTAGCGACCGAAACTTCCCCTCTCTAATCCGTCTCAGAATTTCGCATATATCGAGGGAATCAGAGACAGATGCAAACATTAAACGCCTCCAGTACTTGTTCCCTTACCTGATCGGTCGCTGAATCACAAATATCCATTGCTAAATCACTCGATGATATTGGCGCTACATCTTCTAATTTCACAAAATTGATTTTCGTTCCCCCCATATTTTTTACTTCTCCCCCCAAATCAGCCATATTTCCCTCCGACTCTCTAACCTAATTTGACCCCGAAGCAAAAGCAATGAACTGAGGAACACACGAAGAGAGGTCGCCAACAAGGTACTCATCCATTTGTTGTGAAATTTTGTTGTTGTTTTAGCTCGTAACTCGTGATTCAGGTCTTCATCCTTTGAAACATCATCTTTGTAGTTAGTACCAAGTGCATAATCTTTACAAGAACCAGACCTCGACTTTGTAACAGGAGTATAAGAAAGCTTTTTTCCTTGACTTGGCTCTGTGTATCATAGACAGTTGATACAATATGCAGAGAGATAGATCGAGAGAGGAATGAGTGGAGGGGGAGGGGTGAGGATGAGGGTGTGTTTTGTTTTTTTTCTTTTCCTTTTTTATCCTTAAAAATAAGTTGTAGTTAAAGAAAATGTAAAAGAAATTAAAAAGGGTACATTAGTCATTTTGTATGGCTCAGGGACGATTTAACAAAAGTTTTCAAACCACAGGGACTACCCGTGAGGTTTTTGAAAGTTAGAGACCAAACCAGATATCTTTTGAAACCACAGGGACCATTTATGAAGTTTTGTCTTTATTTAATATTGAGACTTGAAATCATGTTTTCCAGATTGAAAGCTCGTATAAAACTCCTCATCAAACACCTCCGTAAACTAAAACCATATATTGAATTCTTCTCAGTTCTCAAGTAGTTGAATATGTTTTTACAACTAGCTAGTGACTGATGATTACCTTGGCGTTTGTTTGTCACACTCAAACATAGGACAGCAGGCCTAGTACATAACGTGACACATGATATATGGCTAAGACATATGAGATATTATCATTTGTATTTAACTCGGACATTGAGTTTTATTTGGTGGCAACTTTCATGCATGAAAAAAAATACTTAGTATTCTTGTTGAGAAACTTTTGCCTAGCGAAGACTTCACATTCAATAAGGTTGGGATGTCGTATACTATGGGTAATATGCCATCTACATACAATATCATTAAAACAACCATGTCCCCACTAAATTATTTGTAAACATATTAATCATCTTTATTTTTAGAAGCCCATGCTCTTTGATCTTTTCATCAAAATGAAGATTCCAACTTCGAGATGTTTGTTTGAATATGTAAATGGATTTTTTTTAATGATAATCCCATATAGACTTAATCACCAACGATACAAGTGATAATAAGTATAAGTATTGTAGGTGGTGTTAGATACAATAAATTTCAGTGGTTAATGATAATTTATTACTAAAAAACTTTTCGCTTTAAAGTATAAAAATGTGTTATGGAACAAACCTTCGAGGATGAGATTAGAACAAGTCATCTACAACTCCTTTAGACTTACTTCTACTTTAATATTTTAAATCATTACAACAATAAGTGTATGTATATTGAAAGTCACGAAAGTAAAATGAGATGTTCTCGTTGTACTCCTTACATACTCAATTCACCAAGATATATTGAAAGATTTCAAGCACACGTTACAATTAAGTGGGCTTCAATATACAAGTAGAAATCTCAAAATTTCCGAATCACTTGATCCCATGAGTTTTCATTGGTATTTATAGTGATAAAGATGGTCTTCAAAATCAAGTGCATTTATAATATCTTGAAAGGATTCTACTCGAGTGAAATATCTGATTCGTTTGGACATACAAGTTGACATTTTTCCTTAGCAAAAATATGTCCATCGCCAAAATTAATCCAACACTTAGCTTCTTTTAATAGAATTTAAATTTACATTAAATGCTCCTTTAATGCGTTAAAAAGAAGAAGTTGTAACGCCAAGACACTCTTTTTATGTAATAATAATAAAAAGGGTAAAATGGTCATTTTACCTTGGAAGGGTAAATTGGTCTTTTGGACAGAAAAGTATTTAGTTTGAAATAATATTTTGAGTTTTGGACTTAAAATGTTATAAAAACGGAATTTTGGTCGTTTTACCATAAAAGGGTAATTTGGTCATTTGACCATGTGAAGGACCAAATATGAAAAATATTGTTGTTTGTGGCAAATGTATAAAGAATGAAAGTTTTATTGTAATAAAACTTGATTATTGTGGCCAAAGTTCAAGAAATGGAACTTAAGGACCAAAAATGTAAATTTTAGAGGTATAAATAGGGAGATTGACTGGCCATTTGTGCAGCAACGGGGATGGGTTTTGAGAGCAAAAACCTGGAAATCTTGAAGGATTGAAGCATGGAATTGGAATCAAGGCTTGGAATTGGTGATTCCTAAGCTTGAAAGGTTAGTTTTTCAAGTTCTAGCTTGTTTGTTCTTGATGAGTTTTGTAGAACTCAAAAACTGCATTTGCAGTCATGATTATGTTGTTAAGTTGATGCAATACTTCCATTAAGTCATGTTAATAAGGACTTAACTAAAGAAAATGGAAGTAGATTGTTATTTTGGATGAATTTGAAGTTTTGGGGTTGTTAGAGCTAAGAACCCTAATTCTTCATTTTGATTGATTTAGTTGTTTTGAATGGTTGAAAACCTTGTTAAAGTATAAGGTTTTAGCCTAGAAACAAACCCCAAACGATTAAGGACTGGATTAAGGACTTAATGGGCCAAAACTGCTTGCTACAGTGCATAAATCGCGACTGGCCAGGAGGTCTGCCCAGGTGCAGGGCGCAGTGCGCCCAGGACCAGGGCGGGGTGCGCCCAGGCGCAGTGCGCCCAGCCCTAGGCGCAGTGCGCCTCCAGGCAGGGGATCAAAAATGCTAACTTTCGTTTGGCTTGTCCGTTTTAGTTCAAACTTGAACCGTAGGCTCATTATGGTCTGAAAAGTTTGGGAAAGTTTTTATATTGAGTTTTCGACCCCTCGGGGGCACTGTAGATCGATTCGAATGCCTCGGTGAATAGTAAAATTCATAAAAAGTTAGTAAACGGAAAGTTTATTAACTAGGCATTGTTTGCAATGATATTGTATTGAACTCTATTGTATTAGAGTCAATTGGAATGATTATTAACCTATTATCATTTGGTATATAAATGAATATATAGGTATGAGACAAAATGGTTGTGGTGCACGCAAAGGCAAGAAACAACCGGGATTTAAATGCAGCTTGTATCCAGGTGAGTAATCTCACTGATATCATATATGATATATGATGATTGAACTGTTACAGGTTAAAACAACTTCGAGGGACGAAAATGACAAGTGTGAAGATATATGAAAATGACAATACCAGATAAGCCGTGAGTCTGATAAAGACAAGAACGGAGCTGTGAGTCAACAATATTGACATGACAATATCAGATAAGCCGTGAGTCTATTATAGACAAGAACGGAGCTGTGAGTCAGTCGATATTAATGATACGACAATACCAGATAAGCCGGGAGTCTTTAATAGACAAGAACGGAGCTGTGAGTCAAACCTATATATAGACAACAGCGGGCTAACCCGTGAGTCTAGGCAACAGCGGGCTAACCCGTGAGCCATGGTTTATTTTGATGAGCCAAACTTATATAGACAACAGCGGGCTAACCCGTGAGTCTAGGCAACAGCGGGCTAACCCGTGAGCCATGGTTTATTTTGATGAGCCAAACTTATATAGACAATAGCGGGCTAACCCGTGAGTCTAGGCAACAGCGGGCTAACCCGTGAGCCATGGCAACAGCGGGCTAACCCGTGAGCCATAATTGATCGTGAACGAAACTGTTAACAGATGGTGCGGCCTCTCATGGCTATGATATTGGATGCTATATCCAACTGGTGCGGCCTATATGGCTATCATATGATTATATAGAAATGGTGCAGCCTGATGGCTACGATACCGGGTCGTTGAACCCAAACTGGTGCGGCCTGCGGGCTATGATTCGCATGCTAGAAATGATTTGGTGCGGCTATTATAGCCATGACAACTGATATGACTTATATAGTCATGATATATGATACAGTCAGATATGACTAAGAAACAGGGGACAAAAACGATAATTGAGAATTTGAATATTATTCTCTATTATATACATACGGCCTTGACGGCAAACAGAATTGATATGATCGGTATGCAAATAACTAATTAGACATGATAAGGTGATTTGATAATCACATGATATATGATTAGCCGGTAAAGCTAGTATTTTGGATACGGTATCCTCAGATACACACGGTTAGCCAGTAAGGCTAGTAGTCTGGATTCGATATCCAGACAATTATATGATTGTATTTTGATACATGTTATTTGCATATTTGATTACTCACTGAGCTTTGTAGCTCATACCGTTTGTTAAATGTCCCTGCAGGTTAGCATGATACTGATAGGGGACATGATAAAGTCCGTGACTCAAGAAGTGGACTTGTAGATGCTGTCAGTAGCAGCCCGGCTTTAAAGGAGACTATGGTATTTTATACTCTCCTTGATACACTTGTACCCGTGTTTATTAAAATATACCCCTTTGTTATGGTTTTAAGTACTGAAACCTTTAATTTAAATGAAAATTTTTTCAGGGGTGTTTTGTTTTAAAAGCCGGGTGTTACAGAAGTGTATGTACCTTTTATTGAAAATGGCAGATTGACAAATTGTCCTTTTTAAGGGTGAAGTCCAATTTGACACTTATGTGTTAAGGTTCCGTGGGTTAGATGCTGAGAATTTATCACATGACTTGTTTTAGTTGTATTTAATCCTCCATGGATCTTTTCAACTAAAATAAGTCCTTACATCAATTATATATCTTCATATCGTTCAGCTAGTCCACAACAGCTGATGATAGTTTTCAATTATGATATTTCTCTAAATTTTAGGTCGATCGTTAGTTAGTCCACTATCTTTGATGATATTAGGCCCATTGGCTGACCCGAACAATATGACAGCACGTCTTGACGGCCGCTGGACAGCACTACTTGACAGTACGACATGACATGGTAGCCCTGCCCGACAGCTCCACGTGGTAGCCTTGCTTGATAGCACTGTCTCTGGCTAGCCGGGCGTGAATTGGGCTGGCCCAAGGCCTAACCTAATTGTCTTTTATAAATAGAACATGAAGGGAACCCTAATTCCGTAAGTCATCAGCCTCCACTCTCTACACACTTACACTATGATGGTTCTATCCGGCTAGGAAAAACAATCTCATCTCTCATACCAATCTGACTTGATCGTCAGAGCCTGCTCCCGTGACACATGCCCTGGGGCGGTTCTAACAGTTTTGTTCTATGATGGCAGTTAGGAATCAAGTCGAGAACTTGCTAGAGGCACCTACTTCAGATATCTGATTCAAATCTGACAATACCCGACGTCCCGGTTCCGATGTTGCATCAATCTTCAACGAACTATCTTTAACTAGCTTGGACTTTAGCTATTCATGTCAATATATGAACATCTTTACTAACCGATCAATCTTCCATCTTAAGCTAAAGCTAAGCCTTGCTAATCCATGGTTGTCTCAACTAATGGTTAGCTGAGAGCCTGAGACATTTACTTTTCTTTCATTTGATAATTTATAAGTGTATTTATAAATTCCTTCTAAGTAATAATCATCAATCAAATGTGTACAAATGCATATTTGGGACCAATAATTTCCTTTGTTTGATGTAGACAACATATATACAATAAAGAATTGAAGTAAACGGAATTTTACTTAGCAAATTTGTAACGCCGAAACATGTTTAATATATATATTTATAATAAAAAAGGGCGAAATGGTCATTTTACCTCAAAAGGGTAATTTGGTCTTTTTGACAGAAAAGGACTTGTTTCGTAATAATATTTTAAGTCTTGGACTTAAAATGTTATAATACTTTGATTTTGTCATTTAATTTGTAAATGGTGGCAAAAGTTTAAGAAATGTAACTTCAAGGACCAAAAATGAAAATTTAGGAGGTATAAAAGGTTGGAACCTTCTCCTAGTTTGTGCAGAAAATTGGTAAGCTACGGGAGAGAGTTCGTGACTGATTTTTCCAGAAATCGTGAAGGGTTCTTGAAGGTTTGAAACTTGGATTTTAATCCTTGGCTTAAAAGGGTATAATTGGAACTTTGGAGGTAAGTTTCTTCATGTTCTTGATTGTTGTTCTTGGTGAGTTGTGTAAAACCCAAAAACTGGAATTTCAGTTAAGATTGGGTGTTTTAATTGATGAAATTCTTCCATTAAGTCGTTCTAGTAAGAGCTTAACTCAACAAAATAGAAGTAGGTTGTTATATTGGATGAATTTGAAGATTTGGGGTTGTTAGAATTAAGAACCCTAATTCTTCATATGTTTGATTGAGGTTGTTTTGATGGTTAAAAATCTTGTTAATATGTAAGGTTTTAGCCTAGGAACAAACCCCAAGTGATTAAGAACAGAAATAAGCACTTAATAGACCAAATCTGCAAGCTACAGTGCATAAATCGCGACTGGCCAGGGGACCTGCACTGCCGCTAGGCGCAGTGCGCCCTCCCCTTGGCGCAGTGCGCCCTCAGAGCAGAGGCCAGACAGGGGATCAAAAACGCTAACTTTTGCTTGGCTTATCCGTTTTAGCTCAAATTTGGACCATAGGCTCGTTATGGTCTAAAAAGTTTGGGAAAATTTTCATATTAAGTTTTCGACCCCTCGGGGGCACTGTAGACCGACCCGAATGCCTCGGTGAATAGTAAAATTCATATAAAGTTAGTAAACGGAAAGTTTATTAACTAGGCATTAATTATTATTGAACTCTATTGTATTAGAGTTAATTGTAATGGTTATTAACCTATAATCATTTTGAAATAAATGGAATTATAGGTACGGGACAAAATTCTACGGGTTTCATTACAAGTCAAGAAACGACGAAAGCTAGTGGTAGCAAGCAACAAGGTGAGTAATCTTGATTATATCTAGTGTGATATATTGGTGCAGCCTTGTTGGCTAAGATTACTATCGTTGATATTAAATGGTGCGGTCTTAGGACCATGATTTTGAGATATGATTCCGGTGCGGCCTTCGGGCTATGTCTCCGATGTTTGGTGCGGCCTTCGGGCTATAATTCCGGTGCGGCCTTCGGGCTATGTCTCCGATGTTTGGTGCGGCCTTTATGGCTATGATTATGGTGCGGTCAGTAAAGACCATGATTTTTGGGACAGAATTAGTTTAAGAGTTTAATTGTTATTATTCTCTTGTATATGCTTAATTGTTTACTTGATTACTCATTGGGCTTTATAGCTCACAATTTATTTGATATGTCCCTGCAGGTGAGCGTGACCCTGCTAAAGGAAAAGACAAAGTCCGTGACTGAGGACTTAAGGTCGAAGTAATACCCGGCTTGAATAATGTATAATATCATGTATTATACTTTGTGATACTCTTGTACTCGTATTGTATTAACTAAAACCCCATACGTATGTTTTATTTGTAAAATGTTTGGTTTGAAAAACGAAAATTTTTTGGATGTTTTTGGTTAATAAGTCGGATGTTACAAAATTTGTCAGTGTTATAAGGAAGATGTCAAAAATCTCAAGTCACATTGACTTGATCAATATTGACCCATTTTTTGGCCTTTGGAATCTTTTTGTGATTTTTTACTAACCAAAAACATACAAAACAATTTGTTTTAGAGATTACAAAAATAACAAAGATAATATATAGGCGATACTAGAAGGATGTTCCAGTTGCTACTACGAACCAATAAATACTTTTGTTCTATTTAACAAGGTGTCCAATGCTCCAAATAACATATGATGGTTGAGTTTATTTTTCCTAATGATTTGGCTCCGCCGTTATAAATAGAAAGTCATAATTTATGAAGTTTTTATTTCCTCAAAAATTTTACAAGTCGAATATTATCTTCTTGGGACATTCTCAACTTCGGATATTTAATGATTTTGATTCTTAGACCATTTAAATCATCCATAGACCGTTTAGTGGCCATAAGCGTTTGCTTTTGAGTTCATATATGAAGTAGGTATTAATGGAGTGTTATTGTAAGTTAAAAAGTGGCATGGGATCACTAAGAAGCCATAGATGTTTGGTAAAATGTTGGTTTTGACCAAAATTATATGGGGATTTATATGGTATTGTGAGGGGCCAAATCCACAAAGGTCGATGCATGAGCATAATGTTTAGATCCTTGAAAATAAGATGGCATCCCCACCAGTGATTGTGAGGTTGGAAGGCTATATATGTGGGAGGTTGACACATGAGGGAATCCTTGTTAATGGGTGTGGTGTAGCTGGTGTTTACCTATACACTATGGAAAGTCGAAACACAAAAGTTTAAAATAACTTGGTCATATTTCCATAGAAATTTTAATCAAGTTAAATGCGGCAAGATTTCAAAATTTCAATCCCCCAAAAGGTGAAATAAACAATTAAGTGTAAAATACCCTTAAGCTCTTAAATCTTCCCTTCATGTCCTCTCTCTCTCCGATATGCCTTGACTGCACAAAGGTTTTTTTAATTAAGTCTAAATTTTGATCTAAAATGCACATAACGAATAAAAATGATGGCCACTATTATAAGCTATTTAACTTTTCCTCATATTCTTATTGATAATACCTTATCGTTGTCGGCAAGCGGAATGTATATTCATTTCTTATCTCTTTCATTTCCCTTTTACAATAAAACTTCCTCTTCAATATTTTTCATTCAACTTGTTCATTTGGTATCCACATGTATATTGTGTGTTTTTGCAAACCTACTATTTGTAGTGGTGCATATAAGAAGAAATGACCTTGCACACAATAGCTTTTCGCAAAGGACTTGATCAGTAAAGAATAAACCATGATAGGTAGCAGTAGAGCCAAGTAACCCTACTGCATTGAAGACGTACAATACTTCTTGGAGCAAAAAATACTTCTGTTTACATCTATTGCTAATGCACACTAATGGCTTATAAGAATGTCTGTAGGAGTAATATACTTTATGGTTCTTTTTAGGTCTCAAGTTTTTTTCGAAAAATAAAGAAATTACAATACTTTATCAAGTAATATTTGTCTATTATTTTTAGAAAAAACAATTTTAGAAAATTTAATATTTCCTTTTATTTTTTTCTTAGGGTATGTTTGGAAGCTGGAAGCTGTAACTTTTATATATGTAGAAGCAATTGACAAAATTAGTTGTAGCATAAAAGGTAAAAGCTTCTAAAAGCTACTTGAAATAACTTTTGGATTAGAAGATTATTGATTTATAGTAAAAGTTTTAAGTTCAACCTCCGTAACAAATATTTTATTTAATTCTAATTTTTTCTTAAAAACTAAAAGCTAAAAACTGAAAACCCTCAAAAGCTCACTACCAGACATACAATTAGTATTGACAAATGTTATACATTCACTCTAATCATGTCTTGTATGATATTGTCTCATTTACCAAATGTGACCTTAGATCATTTCCTATAGAAGCTTATTTATGACTTATTATTATTTCTACTAATGCAAGTACATATATTTTCCAGTATTCCATCAACCACTTATTATTTATCAATCACTTTTCATTTATCAACCACTTATTTAGCTTTTGTTGAATGACATTTTACCTCCTCATCTTAATCACATTTAATTTATTGAATATGCAATTTAAATTATAATATTTTTACTTTCTAAATTTTTTTAACTATGTAATTGATTAAATACCACAAAATGATATATGATAAATGCTTAAAAAATCAAACATATATAGAAGAGAAGGTTTTATAAAATATTTCAAATAGATGGACATAAACGTTTACTTATTAAAAAAAGCTTTTAAGAAATTTTTATATATTAGATAATATTGGTCTAATGTTTTTAAAGATAAATTTTTTATTTATTGGACATAAAGAAATAAGTTTTGAAAGTAGTTAGATCATTATGGATTCCCTTAGAACATCTCCAATGAGATATTTTCAGTTTTTTTATGAGCTCGATTAGTTAGCTTCAACCTCATAAAATGTTTTTACCATTGGAGAAGATAGTTTTTAGGTTAAATACATCAATCATTTTTATTCTACTAAATACTTTTTAGTTTGTTTTGTGTTTTCTACTGTTAACCTTTATTTTACGATAGTATATTGAACTCCCATAGTTATATTTAACATTTAAAGTTTTTATTACATTTTAAGTAATTAATCTATTTCATTTTAACTACTAATATTATATATTAAATTCATAATAGTTAACCCCTTGAGTTATGGCATACTGGATAAGGTTTGCGCGGGATGTGGATGGTAATTGGTATCCCATTTGCTTCACATTTGAATCTTGGTGTTGTTAAAGCTCCTGTAGCCATGTAAGTTCGTTTGCGGTGCACCCAAGCCAAGCCATGAATGTTAGTATGCATTTCGCAAAAGGGATTAATCTGTGCATGAAAGTTTATCCAAATATTCTCGTTATTTAAAAAAAAGTGATAGTCATATGATTTTGATTTTCTAGGGTATCATCTTTGCAACGAGATAAAATCAAAATATGGACTCTAAATTCACTACTACCAAATTTATCTTCGTGTGCTTATATATATATATATATATATATATATATATATATATATATATATATATATATATATATATATATATATATATATATATATATATATATATATATATATATATATATATATATATGATCGGGGGAGGACTCAAAAATTGGTGAGGACTGCGAGGACAATTTTTAGTCTTAGGATTGAAAAAATAAATGGATGAAATTTAATCTTATTTATCATCAAAATATCGCGAGATTATATGGTAGTTTGTTAATTATTAACGAGATTTTGAAAAATTCCGCCGAAGGTTAATTATTTGGAAGGTTAAAGTGTAAAAGAAAATAATAAAAACAAATAAAAAAATCAAAAAATATCTCACCTCACGTACCTCTCCCCCCTTCTTTTCTCTCTCTGCCACATGTCACCCAGCCATTGGCTGGGCTTTTATTTTTATTCCACCTGTTTTGTTTTTCGGCTATAACTTTTTTTTTTCTTTACAAAAAAAAAATTCTGAATAAACCAAAGTTCTTAAAATTTAATTCTCTACAAAATGAGCACAATCATGAAAATTTAAAAAAAAAAATTTAAAATTTTTTATTTTTATAAACAATGAAGAAAAAAAATATTTTCCAAAAATTATGAAAATTTGATGGATACTTCTACTCAATATACTAATGACTTTTGTAAAAAGAATTTCTTATAAATAAGTTTTTGAAGTGTTCATATTTTAATTTTATCAAGTATTTTTTTTTCCAAAATACAATGGAATTTTTTATCCAAATTCAAAAAAGCAAATACGATGATTCAAAATATTTCTGATTTAAAAGAGTTATGATTCAACATTTTATGATCCTTAATTTGTTATGATCTAAAAATATTTTGATTCAAATATTTTATGATTCTTAATTATATCTTTTATGATTCAAAATTAAATGAATCAAAATACATAATGATTCAAAATTTGTTATGAACAAAAAATTTATTTAATTAATATATTATTGATCTTAAATCATGTGATTAAAATTGATATGATCCAAAATACTTTGATTCAAAATATATTGATCCAAAATTTTATGATCCAAAAATAATATGATTCAAATATGGTATGATCTGAAAATGTTATGATGCTTAATTTTTTATGATTCAAAACTTTTGTAATTATTAAACATTAAAAATCGAACCTATATTTAGTTTAAAAACATAAAAAGGTAAAAAAATAAAAAAATAAACCAAAAAATAAAAACAAAAACAAAATAACACTAGTAACTTGAAATATGTGCTAAAAATTTAAAAATTAAAAAAATTAAAAATAATAAAAAAAATTAAAAAATTAAAAAATTAATAAAAAATAATAAAAAATGAAAAATATAAAAAATAAAACGAAAAATAAAATATAATAATTGAAAATCGAGTATATATACATTTAAAAAAAATTTAAAAATAACAAAAAATTAAAAAAAAAATTAATAAAAATAAAAATAAAAAAATTAATAAAAAAACGACAATAAAGAAAAAAACCCACTTAAATGGCGTTCTATTGACGTTCGTCGCATGCGATTAGATCATCGAGTCCGTATTACGTTCCACGGACGTGCGTCGCATGCGATCGCGTCACCTGTAAGTAATGAGTTTGACGTTTGTGCCATTGACGAAGTGGGTGGTGGAGAATTGTCCTCGCAGTTTTCACCATTTTTTGAGTCCTCACTGGATCCACACCCTATATATATATATATATATATATATATATATATATATATATATATATATATATATATATATATATATATATATATATATATATATATATATATATATATATATATATATATATATATAGGTTCAAATACATTTTCTAAGTATCGTGAGACTGTTGGACTAAATATGGTCCAATCGTTTCCAAAGGGTATATCAGTATTTTTATTATCACGTACCATAGATAAAAATCGAAAATCATGGAAAATCAGATCTTATAATTCAATCGCCTACAACCTTCAGATCTGGTTACCATTCCAAGCTTTGATGTTGTCAATCGCTTCCAGCACTGCCATCTCCGGCGATTTTTGCCGCCATGGGACATCGGCAGCGGCAGCAACAACAGCGCCAGCCTCCAATCAGCAACGCCGGCCTCCAATCACGAACCACGAGACCACCATCAGCACCGCCATCATCAATCCTTCTTCCTCGATGCTTTCTGATCAGCAATCGCGAACCACGAGACCACCATCAGCCTCCAATCAACATCCATCTGTTTGTCAATTCTCCCAATTTATTTTAGGGTTTTTGCGTACCTAATATTTCTTGTACATTCTCCCAAGTTCTGGTCCTTTTTTTGTTTTGCTTAGGGTTGGATTGAGGCACCATGGAAGGGAGGTGAAAACAGAAGAAAGGGGAATTCAATTGATGGAGGACATTGTCAACAGAAGAGGAATTCGAATAGTACAGAAACAACCAAAGTAAATGCAGAAAAGTTCATATTCTCCGAGAATGTTGTCAAAGTTTATATTCTTCAAGAATGCTGGTTTACGAGTACATGAAGAACAGTTCATATTCTCCGAGAATGCTGGTTTACGAGTACATGCAGAACTTGAAGAATGCTGTCAAAATTCATATTCGCCGAGAATGCTGTCAAAATTCATATTCTCCGAGAATGGAAAACATCATCAAACATGATTTATTGAAGGTTAGTATGTGTTATTCTCTAAGAATGGAACACAAAAATTGAACCAATTCTTGAAGAATGGAATGCAGAAAACACGATTTATTGAATGAAAAACATCATGAAAGTTGATTCTTGAAGAATGGAATGCAGAATTGAAGAATGGAATGAAAAAGAATGTACTACAGAAGAATGGAAAATAGCATCGAAGTTGATTCTTTAAGAATGTTCATTCTTTTTTAATTCTTATCCTTTTTAGAATAGTATTACTTTGATTTATTTTTCTTCAGTGACTCATCATTCTTTAAGAATGTTTTGTGTTATGTGAAATTTCATCTACTGCAACTTACGACAATATCATTTTTTTTACTTCGAGATTTATTGAAAATTCATATAAAAGTCAAATTTGATTAAAAACACGTTAAATTAAAATTGAAAAATTAAACCTGATAAAGGAAATGTTCAAACTCGCCTCCTGGAATTCCGCCACTTCCTAATTTATTAAAACCAAAAAGTCCTATTTACCCTTCTGGTGGTTTTAAAATAGTAAATAATTAATTTTTTCCTTTTAATTACCATCATGCCATTGTGATCATAACCCTTCATTTTTTTGATCTAATGGCCACAAATTGGTCCTACAGTCTCACAATACTTACCAAATGTATTATATATATATATATATATATATATTCTTTTTGTAAATAATTCATGTATTTAATACTATATATATATATATATATATATATATATATATATATATATATATATATATATATATATATATATATATATATATATATATATATATTTATATATATATATTCTTTTTGTAAATAATTCATGTGCTTAAAAAGTAAAATTAGATACCAGGGCTTTATCACAACAATATGGGTAATTAATACAGATATTTTTAAAAATTATCAAGGATTAGAAAATGTTTAAGTTAATTTATTTCTATTTGATAAATTTAGTGGAAAATTAAGGTTGGAAAACAGAAAAAATATTATAAATATTCTCGGCGAGTCTCTGAAATTATATAATGTTTGTTAGTTTTTAATCATTTTTTTATTGTGTAATTAGTTTTTGAGTAAATTATAGTTTTGGTTCATGTGGTTTATCCATTTTTCACATTAGTCCTAGTTTTTAAAATCCCACATATTTGTCCTTGTGGTATGCTTTTACTAACAGATTTGGTCCGCCCCTCAATTTGACATAATGTTGTCTGTTAAATGAGGGTAAAATGACCAATATACCCCTCATTTTATTTTTTAATTAATTAATTTTAGAAAAATAAATCTCTCTCTCTCTCTCTCTCGACTTCCCATGGTAAAAGCACATAACCATAGTCTCTCGACTTCCTAACACAACCTCTCCCAACAAAATTAATATTCATTAGTAGCAAGTCATGGGTTGAGTGTTTATGGCTTCCGATCGCATCAATTGAAGGTGTAGTTTGGTGATTTTGGGGTTATAGTCTTCCAATTATAGCAGTGTTGTTAGGGTCGAGGACGAAATCAAGAAAAGGATAGTGAAAATTATGGAAGTCGTTTAAGAGTAAGGGTGAAAACGATGGTGAAATCACAACAGTTCGTTCAATTTAGAAGGGAGAGTGAAAATGATGGCCTTCGTTCTTCGATGATAAAGTTTCATATTGTGGTCTTTGATTATATGGATCTTGTACAGTATGTGCACATCCACTAGAGGTTGCGCTAGGGTAATGGCCATCTGAAAAACTTTCGACAAATTTTGGGAAAACTTATGATAGATTCTAGAGCTTCCAAACACAGTCAGCCTTCAAACGATGACCTCACTAAGAATTAGAAGAAGAAAATCAGGAAAAAGGTTAAGAAGGCTGCCTAAAACTCTACTGAAAAGGAAGGATCTAAAGAACTTCAAGCAGGTAATGAATGGAAGCAGGAGATGAAGTCGGTCAACAAGGCAGAAGCTATTAACTGAGGTTGATGTCAAGTGCAAATTGGTTGATTTTGGTAACACATGTTGGACTTACAAACAATTCACAAGTGATATTCAAACTAGACAATAAAGATGTTTGGAAGTTTTACTTGGATCCAAATACTCAACATCTGCATATCTATGGTCGTTTGCTTGCATGTGCTTCAAGCTAGCCACTGGTGATGTTCTCTTTGATCCTCACAGTGGTGAAAATTATAACAGAGATGAGGTATGATTGTATGAACATTCCTTCTTCGATTTCCTATTACTCAAGCCTTCATCAATCATTTATACTCTTCTGTTGAATTGTGTTTGCGGTTTACAGGATCACTTAGCTTTAATGATGGAACTTCTTGGAATGATGCCTAGAAAGATAACTTTAGGTGGAGGTATTCTCGGGAGTTTTTCAACAGACATATCTCGAGTGTTTGAACGTATCACCAATACGAACAACGTGATGGGAAGAGATAGAGAGAGAAATATTTATTGTTCTAAAATAAATTAATTAAAAAAATAAAATGAGGGGTATATCACACATTTTATTCTACATTTAATAGAAAAGGTTTAGTGTAAGAGAGGGAGAGACCAAACATGTTAGTAAAAGCAAACCACATGGACAACTATGTGAGATTTTGAAAATTAGGACCAATGTAAAAAACTGGGTAAACTACAGTGACCAAAAATGTAATTTACTCTAAGTTTTTTAACATCGTTTTTAAATTTACTAAACATTTCTTTGATGTTAAAATTAACAATTATTGAATAAGACAAAAACCTATAAATACGTAAAAAATTGAAAAAACAAAAACAAATTATGTATGGCCAACGAACTTCTTTGAAGTGTTCACATATTACCATTATTACCGGTTGGTGTCGGTTACCGCTGACGTCGCATACATGCAAGATTATATAATGACACAGGAGGGTAATGAACTATTGGTTTTGTTCACATTTGGGTAATTTCTTTTTTGTACACATATCACCAACGAACTTGTTCAAACGTAGAAATACACATATATATACTTCTAAAAAGGTATTTCATACTTCTAAAACATAAAACTATGTATTTATACTTATAAAAATGTATTTATACTTCTAAAATATATATTTATACATCTAAAAACGTATTTTGGTTATATTTTTTCATCCCTAGTATTTATACTTCTAAAACATATTCTTACATTCTAAAACACATTTCTAAAGAAAATGTAAAAATATGTTTTAGAAGTATAAATACTAGAAGTGAAAAAATATAACCAAGATACATTTTTTAAATGTATAAATATATATTTTTGAAGTATAAATACATTTTTATAAGTATAAATACATAGTTTTATGTTTTTAGAAGTATAAAATACGTATTTATACGTTTTAGAATATATATATATATATATATATATATATATATATATATTGTAATACCGTAACTTTAAATTATGGTAGGGTTGTGTTAATTTTAATATAAACGAGATTAGATGAGTTATAATAATACGAGTTAGGATGTATAGAAATCCATCTAGGAGAAGTTGGATGTTAAAAAGGGTATTAGAAACAAATTTGGTTCCTACAGGTTCAACACGGGTCGTGTCTAATGACACGAGTCGAGTTTGGGTTGCAATGAAATTGGAAAAAGAGTAACCCGGGTCGTGTAGATAAAATCGGGTCGTGTTCAACAGGAATCCGGGTCGTGTAAACCAACCCGGATCGTGTTGCACCCACAGAGTAAACAGAATGATTTTCGTATTTGAACACGGGTCGTGTTCAGTAGCCCGAGTCAGGTTACGCGTTCAGGCCTGTTTTTAAGGTGCGCAATTCTTTCATTTTGGGTAAAACCCATTTCGATCGAAACCCTTCCAAACCCTAGAAAAATCAATTTCAAACCTCCTAAGTCAAGATTGAAGCTTGTTGTTCACGAATTGAAGCTAGGGATTGATATTTTGAGCTTGAAAGGTAACCCTCTTCGATATTGACTTCGTTTTAACGGTTGGGTGGATTGATTTGGGGCGGTTTCATGTGGTCTCGATGAACCACCTGTAAATTGATGATGTTAGAGTGAAATTGTTGGATTAGTAGGTGTAAAAGGAGTTTAACCTTAGACCCGAGCTAGTGATATGTTTGTTATTGTGTTTATGTGATTGAATGGGTCGAAATGGTGGAGTGGGGAGTTATAACTAGAATGTTATTACTATTATATGATTGCAACTTTCCTATATGATTCTAATTTCTTGATTATTGTTGATATTGAGTATGATTAAGGTTATTAAGAGGCTTGAGTATTGAAATTTAGCTGTTGTGTTACAGCTAAGGCTAGACAGGATCACACTCGAGTTTCTGGAGTTCCACATATCGATTCAACCTCAGGTGAGTAGTTATATATAATAGATGAATTATGTATTGTTATATTGTTTGTTGTAGATCAAAAATATACCGTGTTGGATTGATTGAGTAAAACAAAGTTTGAGTATTGGAATTAAAGAGTAATAGTGTGTGTAACACACTAATGACTGAGATAGTCATTTGAGATCTACTTAAACAAGATGTTGGATTATATAATCAAATTATTCTCTAATTACTCATTGAGCTTTTGCAGCTCATAAATTGTTTGTTAATGTGGTTTGTGTTAGGTTATGGTAATGTTGATCGTGGGAAGCACATCACGGAGGGATAGCTGAAGGGGACTTGGACTTACTTACTTTCTTGTGTTGGACTATGTCTTTTGTAAAATCCGGTTTTGAGTAAAGTAGTATGAAACTTGTTTGTACATAAGTTAATACTTAAACTATGCTTTTGATAGAATCTTGTAGAACATGTTACTCATCTTTGGGGGTTACACCATAATAATACTTATGTTTGATTAAATTATTGGTGTATCGTAAATTTGAGAAATCGGGCATTATATATATATATATATATATATATATATATATATATATATATATATATATATATATATATATATATATATATATATATATATAGGGATAGGTTCAACATAGAACCAAATTATATCACTGACGTGTACGCAGAGGTCGTCATGCGGTCAAAAATAAGAGAAAACCTAACACTCACTAGAATAGCGGAGTCAGGGTCGATCCACAGGAGCTTCGTGGTTAGACTAGATGAGAGATTGCCAACTAGTAGTGTCACAGCTACAGTCGGAGGATCTAATTTCTATCTTACTACTCACTATCAATCAAAATCAATACTCAAACACACTCAAGCCAAGCTAAGCTAAGCTCAAATGACCTAGTTACTTTCTGAAATCAGAAGTACATCTCTGAATCAGAAGCAATTGAAGGCATCCAAACTTGCAAAACCAACTGTTGTGTACAAAACAACTAACTTGTAGTTATTATGATTTTAAAGTCTTAATCCAATTATTTACCTAATTATAAGACTATTAGACTAACGAGCAAGTATTACTCGATCATTTAATAGTATAGTTTTGGTAAGTAAAGGTATCGAATTTCCACAGGGAATTAATAACTAACTTAAGGTTTTCAATTATCAATCAAACAGTTTTAGAGGCGAGTTTTAATGAAAACTCGTAAAACTAAGTTTTGGATGCTTTTAAAGTAAACGAAATAATAAATAACAATTATCGTAACAACACAACAATAAAGAGATAATAGGATCAAATTATAACAAGGAAAGCTTTCGCCTAGGATTTGTTGATTCATATAAATCTAAGTTGACTAGTTTTGATTATGTGCAATGAGTTAAAATAGGTAGCATTAAGTGGTAGGATCATATGGTCAAGTCACCAATTCTATAATTTCTAAGTAAATATAGCACAATGGTCATGTAACTAAATAACTTATAGTTATGAATAATTAATATAATCTAGCATGCAAACATAGGCCATACCCTAATGGTCATAGTGATATGATCATACAATCAATGGTCATGAGTTGTAACTGAATATGATATAAGTTTTATTTCACTAATCCAGTTTATAACTAAAATAACGTCACTAGTTAAATGGTCAATAACTAGTCCAATGATATATAGGTGTCAATTACACATCAAAATGGTTCATATGATCGATAAGTTTAAATGGTCAATAAACTATAATCATATGACGAATGTTATCAAGATTATAAACTTTAATCAAATTCAATATGTATAGCATGCAAATTATATAGTCTAACCGATATTTAACTCGAATCAAGAACTAGATCAACACAAATTTATATTATTGAATCAACATTTCCTAGGCAAAAGCTACAGGGATCTAGCCTAGCATGGTATCAAATATACAACAACAATATGAAGAATACATGATAAAAGATACCAACCGGTTAAAATCGACGAATCCTTGCAACAATTGAAGATCCTAGCTCCTTCTTGTAATGTAAATAACTCTCAAATACATTTATCACACATGAAATGTTGAAATACACGAAATTTAGTAGTTCTAAAATGTCAAATGACTGATTTCTATCTTGGATTCTAACAATATATATTCAAATGGTCGTCCAAGGCTTTGTATTTATAGTAGTCGGAGTCGCAGGGCGCGGTGCGCCTCCATGAGGGCGGGGTGCGCCTGAGTGGATCAGATCTGGCAGAGATCTGGCAGTCTTTATTGCTGGAAAGGTCACGTGGTGGATTGCTTTTCAGATTGGATCTGGGCGGGGTGCGCCCAAAGGTAAGGCGTGGTGCGCCTTGCACATGGTAGGCAACCTGGTTGAATCATTACATGAACCCACGCTTCATTAATTTAATCTCAAGTGGACCAGCATGTCGAACACAGTCATCACCCTAGGCGCGGTGCGCCTGATCTCTGGGCGGGGTGCGCCCTGGTTGAAATCAGAATTGCATTTCGTTTCGTTTAATGCTCAAATTTCTTGTAAAATCCGATCTTTTGCTCCAAATGTGTCTTTTAGCTACAAAATGTATTTTTTAGCATATTAGGTATCTTTTGTTCATAAAAATGTATGAAACTAAACTAAAATGACACTGATATTGCCCGGAAAATATGTATCATTTACGCGATATCAAAATACCCCATACTTGAACTTTGCTTGTCCTCAAGCAATTCTTAGAATAATTTTTAGGTTAAGAATTCAATCCAAATAAACAAATACAGACACCATAGAAAAAGGTCAATGTCAGTCAACATGGTCAGAATCAGTTTTGTAAGGACCCTATATATTGAACAAACGTTACCCACTTTTAGCGCTGTGAACCACTTTCTTTGGCTACTCGAAGGACGAATAGACTCGTCAAGATTTGGTGATTAGGAGTGTGTATCAGACAAATGAAACAGAGGATGTACCCAGTGGGGGTACTTTTCATCTACCTTTTATGAGGCTTTTATCCTATTGAAATTGGGATTTTAAATTTCCTCTGGGCAAACACCCGGTTTTGAAAGTTTCACCCTTGTACTGTCCTTTACTGTTTACCGTCTCAAACCTTTCATTTCCTTTTTCTCATCACTAATCATAAAACTTCAATCTTCGATCTCGACAGGCCAATGTATTCTATATCTTCAATTTTTAGCTCGGGTTAAGTCTCTATTTTTTTGTAGACTTCTTGATGTTTTCGTCTATTTGCTCTTCATTTTCTTTGAAGTCTTTAAATAATCGTTGGATCTCTTTGACTTATTTTTCTTTTCTCAAGAACTTGGCTTCTAAGAATTTTTCTTAGATGCGTGGGAGTAGATTGTGATCAAGCTGATATTATCGATCAATTTTATGATTTGATTCCAATGATGTATAATAGGGAATCGTCTTCAAGTTTCACCAGGAATCCATGCGATGAATCAAAAATAGTGATGAGAAGGTGGAAATGTAAGGTTGTTTGAGACTTGGGAGTACAAAGGGTTAATCCTTTCAGAAGCCAAGATGCGAATTTTCTGATAAATAATATGCAAGGTTTATTATTTGTGTGTACACATCATCCCAATCAACCTCATCTTAACGTATCTTAATTCATTGAGCACCTGCATCTGTCTTCCAAACAAGTAGTTTCAAAGTGGTCTGTTAGGCTAAAAGTGTGATTCATTTGTTTAGTATAAAGAATTTCAGACAAAACACAGGACCAATCTTATGATTCAATTTTTATGACTTGGAACTATGGTATCTGATTTATAAATTTTTTTCAAAATTTTACCCAAAATTAACCTATAAATGCTCAAAGACAAATAAAATACAAGTGTAAGTACTGCAATCCCTACCCCATACTTGAACAATACAACGTCCCCGTTGTATAAATATTTATAAAATAAGCTTATGAAAAAGGAGTAATGGAACCGACTCCCCTGAGGTATTGTACAGGTGATTGCAGATGCTGAAGTTGGAGCTCTCGGAATGGATCGTGAGATGTCATCGTTTCAGTGCGATCTTATTATATTTATTTTTTTTATTTATTAAAAGGACTGAAACAAAAGTCAGTCTTTCTGCACAATTAACAAATAAAACACGCAAAATCTCAAACATTACGGTTAGATAAACACATAAATAATAAAACACACCACAAAATGAAAACACACTAAAAATCAAGATAAAAAAAAACGAATCATATTTTTTTGTTTTTGTTTGTTTAAAATCACCCAAAATAAAATATATGACAAACAATACCATAAATGTCAATCCAAATCCTCAGTATCATCAAATCCATGCCCCTGCGGCTGATAGTCTCCTCCTGATGGATCGTAATGAGCTCCACTAGACTGTCCTGCTCCTCCCATCCTTTGATCCCATGTCGGATAGGGATGCTGCGGGGGCAGCTGCCATCCTGCCTGCTGATACATGTGTCCCATGAACTGCTGTGTATCATCCAGGTAGTGTCCTAGGGCATTTGCCTCTCGCTGGCGACGCAAATCCATCTGGACCATTTGGTTATAGAGGAAATTTAAATTTACCTCCTGTTCCGGTCCTTGCTGCTCATGCTCGTGCTGGCGTCGTCGGCTCTGTCTGGAAGCAGAGGGCTGTGCTGCTTCTGACCCAAATCCCGGTGGCGGAGTGGTGGTAGCAATACCGATGAAATCGTACGTGTTCGGCGCCACCCTCCGAATCATAGATTTAAAATGTGATTCGGAGAGGATTTTCGGGTGCTCTGTTTTGACCGTGAGCATGTTGATGGAGGAAAAGTCGCCCAATTTCTTGGCGATCCGCGTAATCATGTTGCCACCGCAAATTGGGCTAAGCGTGTTTTGCCCCTTTGCTCGCTCCCTAAAGAATACTGCGATCGCGTGTGGGAGGTGGTATTTCACATCGGGGTTGATTGCTCCCCAAAGTGTCGGCAAATCCAGGTACGGGCATTTGTCAAACCCGAATGATTGATTAACGGTAAACGCCAGGAGACGGTGGAGCATTCTGTGGATAGGATTTTGGATTTGGGAAGCTTTGTTGTCTCGTGGTATTGTGTTGTTGACGTTTGCTATTTCTTGAAAGAACTCACTGCATCTCCCTTCGTTGAAATCCCCTTTGTCATACGTCGAAAGATAAGCCGGGAAGTGTGGATGAAATGCCAGCTCCTCGGGGTAAAGGTCGAGGAGATATGCGAATCGGGAAAGGGACACATCATGCCAAGTTCCCATCAATCGGAAACGAATATCATCATCAGTTTCTTTCTCATATTTGAAAGTGGAAAGAAACTCTAGAGTTAGCTCCATATGCACGTTTTCGTTTATCCGGAAGATGTTGTTCCAAGCCTCGTCAATCACTACCCCAAATAAAGGATCTTCGAATTGGCGGATGAGGTAAGGTGCCAGTTTATCTGATATTCCAATCGCATCCAGCTTGTCCCAATCAATTGCTGGAGCAACATTCATATCCTTCTTTATCAAACTAGCCAAGACGTATTTTGCATCCCGGTCTTCATCCGAATTTCCGAATCTTAGATATGGATGATTTGAATTTGTAGTCTTGAATTTGGTACCTGCAAATCAATTCAAACAATGAGCTAAACAAGCAACAAAATCAAGCTAATATGGCCTGGCAGGAGGCAGGCGCGCTGCGCCCTTGGGACAGGCGGGGTGCGCCCTGCGGCTGATAAGGTTCTGCCTGTGCAAGTCGTTTTCAATTCAAGGTTTTGCTCAAATCCAGCCAATATACGTGTATGAATGACGATTACTAGTGTACTAGACTAAAGATATCACAAAACAAACAACAATTTCATCGAAAATCAACATTCAAAATTCTAGGGTTTGTTCTTCCCCAAATTGTCAAATTGTGTGAAATTTGAAGTTTTTGTATGCAATTTGAAGTTTGTAATGTACTCTACTAGTCATGTGCATCAATAACTATATCAAAATAACACCAAAATTGGACTATAATCAAGAAAAACGAGATTCCAACTCAAGAACACATTATGGAAGAAATTCAATCAATTAGATGTTAAAAACTATGAAATCTAGCAAGAAAAGTTATTATAATGCACAAGGAAAGGAAGGAATTAAAGAAAACATACCCATCTTTGAAGATTAACCACGAAAATAGAAGCAAAAATCGAGTTTTGGAGGTTTTGGCTCGGGCTCCTGTCGGCGTGCTGCGCTAGAGGGGAAAGGGTTTGTGACAAAGTGATTTCTTAACAGCTTTCCTGTGTTTTGTACATGCGTACCGGCGCGGCGCGCCTCAACAGGGGCGGGGTGCGCCCTGCTCCGGATTTCCCTCTTTGAATCTTAAAACTTTCTTCTCTAATTTCATTTCTTTTTCTTTTATTTATTTCTAATACCACAATATATATATATATATATATATATATATATATATATATATATTTTTTATTATCACACAATATTTTTAATAATTTTAATTTTAATTTTTTTTTAATTTTAAATATATATATATTTTTTTTAATAAAAATCAAATAAAACCAAAGGAAAATAAAACCAAAGGAAAAATATCAAATAAAACATACCAATCAAAAACTCGGGTTGCCTCCCGGAAGCGCTTCTTTTTCATAGATTTGGAGTCTTTTTAGCTGGACTCCATTCCACTCTAAGGTTCTACTGTTTGGAGTGGAATATCTTCGCGTTCGTTCTCGATGTGAACGCCTTCCTCGTACCGCTTAAGTCTGTGTCCGTTCACTTTGAAGGTCTCTCCTCCTTCCTTAAAAAGATCCACAGCCCCGTGTGGATACACTGCTTTGATTGTGAACGGACCATACCATCTTGTCCTCAGCTTTCCAGGGAAAAGTCTTAAACGTGAATTATAAAGTAAGACTTTTTCCCCTGGTTGGAAATCTTTGTTTCCTTTTAATCTTGAGTCGTGCCATCTTTTGGTCTTGTCTTTGTAAATCGCTGAATTTTCGTATGCGTCATTTCGCAGCTCATTCAGCTCATTTAATTGACACAAACGGTTAGTACTGACAAGATTAAAATCCATGTTACACGATTTCAAGGCCCAGAATGCCTTGTGTTCAACCTCAACTGGGAGGTGACAAGCTTTTCCATACACCAATTTGTAGGGGGTAGTGCCAGTAGGTGTTTTAAAAGCGGTTCGAAAAGCCCAGAGTGCATCATCAAGCTTTTCGGACCAATCTTTTCGACTAGTTCCCACGGATCTTTCCAAAATTCGTTTTAAAGCCCTGTTTGTGATCTCCGTTTGACCACTTGATTGCGGGTGATAAGGTGTGGAGATTCGATGGGTCACCCCATACTTATTTAAAGCATTCTCCATTTGTTTGTTGCAAAAATGAGTACCCCTATCGCTTATAAGAGCTTTAGGGACACCGAAACGTGCAAAAATGGTTTTCAAAAATTTAACCACACCTCGAGCATCATTTGTGGGTAAAGCTTTTGCTTCAGCCCACTTTGATACGTAGTCAACCGCAACCAATATGTATTTGTTTCCTTGGGAATTAGGAAAAGGCCCCATAAAGTCAATACCCCATACATCGAAAATTTCACATACCTGTATAGAATGTAATGGCATTTCATTTTTGGAGGAGATATTACCCGCTCGTTGACACGGATCGCATGTCTTGACGAAAGTTGTTGCGTCCTTGAAGATTGTGGGCCAATAAAAGCCTGCTTCAAACACTTTTCGCGCGGTGTAATTCGCTCCGTGATGTCCACCTGTAGGTCCTTGATGGCATTGCTTAAGTATGTCTTCAATTTCCTTCCCGTGTACACACCTCCTTATGATGTTATCGGGACATGATCGGAAAAGGTATGGCTCATCCCATAGGTAGTACTTGATGTCGGCAAAGAACTTTTTCTTCTGTTGATGAGTAAGCCCTTTGATCAGCACTTTGGCTGCAAGGTAGTTCACGATGTCTGCATACCAAGGGGTTTCCATTTTAACATGAATTGACATTACATGTTCTTCAGGGAAGGAGTCGTGTACTTCCTTTTCTTTTCTCGCCTTCTGCTCCGCATTCTCCAGTCTTGACAAATGATCTGCTGCTAAATTCTCGGATCCTTTCTTGTCTTGAATTTCAATATCAAATTCTTGTAACAGCAAGACCCAACGAATTAAGCGGGGTTTGGCATCTTGCTTGTTGAACAGGTACTTGATTGCTGAGTGATCTGTATAGACAATGGTTTTTGATAAAATTAGATAAGGCCGGAATTTATCAAAAGCATACACTACTGCTAGGAGTTCTTTTTCAGTGGTAGTGTAGTTTTCTTGGGCAGGATTCAGAGTTTTGCTGATGTAGTAGATTGGCTTGAACTTCTTGTCGATTCTTTGGCCTAGGACGGCTCCCAACGCGATATCACTTGCATCTGTCATTAGTTCAAATGGTAGATTCCAATCTGGGCCGATCATGATTGGAGCAGTAGTTAATTGAAGCTTCAAAAATTCAAAAGCATTAACACATTCATCGTTGAAATCAAATTTTACATCATTTTGTAAAAGTTGTGTTAAAGGTTTTGTTATTTTAGAAAAATCTTTTATAAACCTTCGGTAAAAACCGGCATGTCCCAAGAAGCTTCTGACTCCTTTCACGTTGGTCGGTGGTGGAAGCTTAGCAATGACTTCAACTTTTGCTATGTCGACTTCAATCCCTCGACCCGACACTTTGTGGCCCAAGACTATTCCCTCTTTAACCATGAAGTGGCATTTCTCCCAATTGAGCACTAGATTGGTTTCTTCACATCGTTTAAGCATTTTGTCTAGATTAGACAAACAATCGGTAAATGAGTTACCAAAAAGTGAGAAGTCATCCATGAAAACCTCCATAGAGTTTTCCATCATGTCATGGAAGATTGCCGAGACACATCTTTGAAAAGTGGCTGGAGCATTGCATAGACCAAATGGCATTCTTCGGTATGCGAAGATTCCTTGAGGGCAGGTGAACGTGGTCTTTTCTTGATCTTCTGGGTCAATGGGAATTTGAAAATAACCTGAAAAACCATCCAAAAAACAGTAATATGCTTTTCCTGATAAACGTTCAAGCATTTGATCAATGAAGGGAAGAGGAAAATGGTCTTTTCGTGTTGCATCGTTTAATTTGCGATAATCGATGCACACCCGCCATCCAGTCACTGTTCTGGTAGGTATAACTTCATTCTTTTCATTGGTAATGACGGTTATTCCTCCCTTCTTTGGAACGACATGGATAGGGCTGACCCATTTGCTGTCAGAAATTGGGTAGATGATACCCGCATCAAGTAGCTTCATGATCTCTTTATCCACCACCTCTTGCATTTTAGGGTTAAGTCTTCTTTGGTGCTGGGCCGATGGCTTTGAGTCTTCTTCCATCAGTATCTTGTGAGAGCATATGGTAGGGCTTATTCCCTTGATGTCTGAGATGCTCCATGCGATGGCATTCTTCCTTCTTTTTAGAACTTTCATAAGTTCTTCTTTCTCCTCTTGGCTCAATTCAGCAGAAATGACAACTGGGTGCTCTTTGGTCTCAGTTAAAAATGCATACTCCAAATGGTTTGGAAGTATTTTCAATTCTGGAATGCTCTGGTTCCTTGGAGAATTTTGTCTTGGAAGTATAGTTTCATCTTGGTCAGCAAAATGAGGTTCATCTTTCAATAGTTCTTCCAGTTCCTTCAGATCCTTTTCTGGATCGAAAGATTTCTCAGCAAGTTGCATTTCATGACTGTGGTTTTCTTCTTGTATCGCCCTTGCCTCTTCTTCCAATAGTAAATCGAAAGTGTCGATATGGAAGACCGTGTCGTCACTCATTGTCGAGTGTTTGATCGTATGGTCCATGCCAAAGGTGATGGCGTCAGTGCCAACCCTAATGGTTAGTTTTGTGTCATGGACGTCTATTAGTGCTCTTGCTGTGGCCAAAAAGGGTCTTCCGAGAAGAATGGGAACTTCATCATCTTCCTCCATATCCAGTATGACAAAATCTACAGGAAAAACAAATTTGTCAACTTTAACAAGAAGATCTTCTACAATACCTCTTGGGTAAGTTACCGCCTTATTAGCAAGATTAATTGCCATTCGGACTGGTTTCGGTTCTGGAAGATGTAATTTCTTGTAGAAAGAATATGGCATTAAATTTATGCTTGCACCCAAGTCTGCCAAACCATAGCTGCTAGCATGGTTTCCAAATGTGCAAGGAAGATGTAAACCGCCGGGGTCTCCCACTTTCTCTGGTAAGTTCTTCATCATCGTAGCGTAGCATTTTTCACTTAATGTGACCAATGACACTTCTTCCATTTTCTTGCGGTTAGTGAGAAGGTCTTTGAGGAATTTGGCATACTTTGGCATCTGTGTGATTGCATCAACGAAAGGAATGTTGATGCTTAGCTGCTTTAGGTGTTCAAGGAATTTCTTGAATTCTTTGTCCTCTTTCTCTTTCTTCAACCGTTGAGGAAATGGAATGATCGGTTGGTGTGGCTCTGTTGAAGATGTCTCTTTTGTTCCTTCGCCTTTTGTATGCTCGTTATCTTTCTCCGCTTTACCTGTTTGTGATTCAAGAGTTGAATCGATGGTATTTTCCACGACTGCTGGTGGGATGATTTTACCGCTTCTGGTAGTTATTGCTTTGGCTTGGGCTCGTGGGTTCGGCTCGGTGTTGGTGGGAAGCGTCCCTGGTAATCTATCTTGCAAAACTTTGGATATTTGACCAATTTGGTTTTCGATGTTTTGAATGGAGGCTGCTTGATTTCTCAGTTGAACTTCGGTTGCTGAGTGTCTCTTTTCTGATCCTTCCATAAATTTGCCCAAAATGTCTTCTAAACTTGGCTTCTTTTCTTGGGTATGTTGTGGGTTAAATCCTGGTGGTGGCTGTTTATGTTGATTATAGGGTTGTTGCTGGCGGTCGAATGGTGGTTGTTGCCTCTGTTGTTGGTTATAAAAATCATTTCCTCCCCGCCAGTTATTTCTTCGTATCGGGTAGTCGAATCTGTCTCCGGATGAGTAACATGCATCTGCTTTCTTGTTACCATCTTCATCGTAAGGACAGTCTTTTTGTAGGTGAGGACCGCTGCAGTTGTCACATCCTACCGCGATGGCATGGATGCTTTGATTCATTTTCTTTAGGTCTCTCCCAAATTGGTCCAGTCGGTTGTGTATGGCTGACATTCCTTCCACTGCTTCTTCTTTTAGCTTCCTTCGAGATGACGGATCTCTTGAGGAATGGTAGTGGTGTGAATGTTTTGCAAGTTCCTCAATTCTCTCGTAAGCATCTGTGGCGGTTAGGTTTATTAGTGGTCCTCGCCCGTCGAGTAATTGTCTGGTTTGTGTATTGATGCAATCATAAAACTTCTGTACTTTCTGATGTTTGTCCATATCGTGTTGTGGACAATCTTGAATCAATTCTTTGAATCGACTCCATGCTTGGTACAAAGTTTCATCTTCGTCTTGAAGGAAGTTTTGAATTTTTGCTTTCAGTTTATTTATTTTGGAAGGTGGAGTGTATTCTTCAATGAAATCATATTTTAATCCGTCCCAGGTAGTGATGGAACCTGGAGGTAGTCTCTTTAACCATTTCTTTGCACCTTCGCGTAGCGTCATTGGAAAAATTCGTAACATGATTGCGTCTGAGGAAATTCCTGGAATGTTGAAACAGTCAGTTATTTCCGTGACTTGCTCGATGTGTTCGACTGGATCTTCGTCTTCCGTCCCTTTGAAAGTAATTCCTTTTAGAGCGGAAAGGTAATGACCTTTAAGCTCAAAATTAGCATTTTCAGGAATTTTTGGGCGTATGAGGCTTGGTCCTGTTCCATCTCGTGTTCGGTTGTAGTATGCTTTCAAGGTTGGTTCTGGTTCGTTAACTGGGGCAGCCATTTCTTCTATTGGTTCTTCCTTTGGGAAGATGCTTCGTCTTGTTTTTCTCCTTAAGTTAAATTCACGTTCTGGTTCGTTTAGTGCCGGTATAATGTTCGGTTGTGAATTTCGGGTCATAAACTGCACATAAGAAACTGTTTGCAAGTTGGGTGCGTTTCTTTTTTTTTTTTTTATTTTAAATATTTTTTTTTTAAAAGAATTAAATAATTTTAAAATTGACTATTTTTTTTATATAAAATTAATATTTTATAAAAATAACAAATGGAATAAAAAATTTAAAACCCTTTAAAACCTTTATGTAATTAATTAGTTATAACAACCGAATATCTTATCAAATCCACTATAATGCGTTGACTATCAAATAAAGAACGGCCAGGCAGGACAGTAGGGAGGCATGACTCTTTCGGTCAATGACCTTTCGAAAATCCAACAACCAAACCGGATCTGTCTATTCTGACACCGTTCTCGTAAGTAGAATTACTAGCATGATAGTTGGATTGATAATCAATTTAGTTTGAAATAACTAAATAAATTGCAAGCGGGTCTTAAAATTATTTAGTAAACAAACATAGAGAAATACATGCAAGCTTTGAAACAAACTAGAAAAATTAACTTCCTACGGTAGAAACCGTAAATAGGATCGATTGACTAACAATTGTAAACAATAAAATTAATTGAATAATTCCCCGGCAACGGCGCCAAAAACTTGTTGTGTACAAAACAACTAACTTGTAGTTATTATGATTTTAAAGTCTTAATCCAATTATTTACCTAATTATAAGACTATTAGACTAACGAGCAAGTATTACTCGATCATTTAATAGTATAGTTTTGGTAAGTAAAGGTATCGAATTTCCACAGGGAATTAATAACTAACTTAAGGTTTTCAATTATCAATCAAACAGTTTTAGAGGCGAGTTTTAATGAAAACTCGTAAAACTAAGTTTTGGATGCTTTTAAAGTAAACGAAATAATAAATAACAATTATCGTAACAACACAACAATAAAGAGATAATAGGATCAAATTATAACAAGGAAAGCTTTCGCCTAGGATTTGTTGATTCATATAAATCTAAGTTGACTAGTTTTGATTATGTGCAATGAGTTAAAATAGGTAGCATTAAGTGGTAGGATCATATGGTCAAGTCACCAATTCTATAATTTCTAAGTAAATATAGCACAATGGTCATGTAACTAAATAACTTATAGTTATGAATAATTAATATAATCTAGCATGCAAACATAGGCCATACCCTAATGGTCATAGTGATATGATCATACAATCAATGGTCATGAGTTGTAACTGAATATGATATAAGTTTTATTTCACTAATCCAGTTTATAACTAAAATAACGTCACTAGTTAAATGGTCAATAACTAGTCCAATGATATATAGGTGTCAATTACACATCAAAATGGTTCATATGATCGATAAGTTTAAATGGTCAATAAACTATAATCATATGACGAATGTTATCAAGATTATAAACTTTAATCAAATTCAATATGTATAGCATGCAAATTATATAGTCTAACCGATATTTAACTCGAATCAAGAACTAGATCAACACAAATTTATATTATTGAATCAACATTTCCTAGGCAAAAGCTACAGGGATCTAGCCTAGCATGGTATCAAATATACAACAACAATATGAAGAATACATGATAAAAGATACCAACCGGTTAAAATCGACGAATCCTTGCAACAATTGAAGATCCTAGCTCCTTCTTGTAATGTAAATAACTCTCAAATACATTTATCACACATGAAATGTTGAAATACACGAAATTTAGTAGTTCTAAAATGTCAAATGACTGATTTCTATCTTGGATTCTAACAATATATATTCAAATGGTCGTCCAAGGCTTTGTATTTATAGTAGTCGGAGTCGCAGGGCGCGGTGCGCCTCCATGAGGGCGGGGTGCGCCTGAGTGGATCAGATCTGGCAGAGATCTGGCAGTCTTTATTGCTGGAAAGGTCACGTGGTGGATTGCTTTTCAGATTGGATCTGGGCGGGGTGCGCCCAAAGGTAAGGCGTGGTGCGCCTTGCACATGGTAGGCAACCTGGTTGAATCATTACATGAACCCACGCTTCATTAATTTAATCTCAAGTGGACCAGCATGTCGAACACAGTCATCACCCTAGGCGCGGTGCGCCTGATCTCTGGGCGGGGTGCTCCCTGGTTGAAATCAGAATTGCATTTCGTTTCGTTTAATGCTCAAATTTCTTGTAAAATCCGATCTTTTGCTCCAAATGTGTCTTTTAGCTACAAAATGTATTTTTTAGCATATTAGGTATCTTTTGTTCATAAAAATGTATGAAACTAAACTAAAATGACACTGATATTGCCCGGAAAATATGTATCATTTACGCGATATCACCAACTAAACTAGCTAATAACTAAAGTTCTATTGAACAGCTAATAGCCAAAGCTTAATGCTAAACCTAACCAAGTTAGCTACTGAATTCAGCAAGAAAAACAGTCCCAACAAGGTTAAAACAAGATCCAAACACAAACAGATAATCGAAACATAAACAAGCATCCAAAATACCGAAAAACCAATACTAAATGTAACCGAATGATTTTATTCACCAACACCAATATCCAAACATTAAATCAGTAACCAAATACTACTAAAAACAGAAACCTAAGCTTGGTATCAATGGTTGTCACACCCAAAGATACAAACCAAAGCTTACAATTGTTTAACTAAATGAAAATAAAATCTAAAACATGAAAATACCAAATAAGAGCTTCTGGAATGAAATCCTTGAGTCAAAGAGCTTCAAGGTCGATTTTACACCTGGGTCTTTGCTAGGGTTTTCGGCTGGAAATGCCTCTATTTATAGTTGCAAATTTCCCGTGCCCGCACCGCGCAGAAGAGAAATCCGCGGCGCGCGTACTTATCCGTTCCCCGTTTTTTCGTCTTTTGAATGTGTTCCACCGCCTTAAGCCCGCGTCGCGCAGAAGAGAAATCCACGGCGCGCGTACGAGTTTCCTTGATTTTTCATTCTTTCCAAACTTCTTTTCTTTTGTACACTTTTAGTCCCTGTTTCCGCTCTTTTTCTCCAAACAAGTCCTGGCACGAAAAGTGAGAATTCCCAAACATATTTGATATAATTTTATCAAGAACAGGGCTCAACAACGCCTAAAATACTTAATATCACTAGGCGTTGTCAAACACCCCACACTTGTGCCTTGCTTGTCCCCAAGCAAGAGAGTTTTTAACAAATTATAATAAAGAATCAAACAATTTTTGACTGTGTTTAGTTTCAAAGTTTATTGTCCCCAGAGTTAGAGTGGAATAGTTCGCGAAAACATAATTGAGTTGTTCTTTGGAATTCATGGCTTTCTAGAGAACCCTTGATTACAAACTTTCTGTCCACAATGAAATGTACTTACTCATTCAGATTCTAAAGGCCATTAAGGAATTGTCCATGACTTTCGATGTTGTCCGTGTAACGAGCTTTCAGAAATACTATCCCAGACCAGATGATCTTAGGTGGTAAGGTGCGTAAGGTCCACCCATTTTAGACCTACTGGCTCAAACAACAAAGGCCACAGATTGACACTTCCTTCCTAAATTCCAATCCTAAAACAGCTCAATCTTCTAAACTCGTAAAACTCAACTTATTTGACTAACTAATAGCATGATCACAAATAAACAGTATTTATTGAAAAATACCAGTGCTATCACAATCACAAACCATTCATTTCAAAATTGCAATTTATTAAAAATTTTGAAAAATATTGCTAAGAATTGAAAGATTGATCATTTCTGCAAAAATTTCAAAAAATTTTCTCTTTCGACCGTCCACACCCCACACTTAAAACCGTACAACGTCCCCGTTGTACAAAAATTATTTCAAAACAAGGGAGAAAGAGTTACCCCTTTTGGATAGACTGCTTGGTGCTCAATATCACAGGTATAACTGCGAACAAACGGATCCTCGATTTCGTATTCCGGAGTTGTAGCGCTACAGTGAACACGCCGGTGGTCGAGACAAGTGGAGGGGGCACGGTGACCCCACACTTGTCTGAGACAACTCCTTCTCATTTGGTATAACATGCATAACTCAACAAACAAATTAAAAGCAACATAACAAATAAAATATAAACTATATAAACAAAATATAAAAGTGTGTCATAAGTTTTTGTACATATATCCCTAAAAGAAAGAAATAAAGAAAAAGTAAGAAAAAGTACATCAATCACCACCAGGTGGCCTGGAGGGTCCGACCTCATGATCGTGGGCCCTGGCTGGGAATGGTCGGGGGCGTCGGCCCTGCTCCGTGGCCAAATCCAAGAGTACCTCCCCGATCCATGCCAACTGATCCTCAATCCTGGCAACCATGGCTGCCAGGTCCTCCTGATGTGGCTCTGTCGGGGCTGCGGGCTCTGGCTCTGGCCTCCTGCGTCTCCTGCCAGGCTGGGCATACGCGGGCTGAGGTGCCTGGGGAGGCTCGGTCGGGGCCCGGATGTACTGCCCCAGACGCTGCAGCTCAATGAGGCGCATCCTCTCCAAGGTGCGTGCTGTAGTGCGCGATGGAGGCAAAGCAGTCAAAGAAGCTGCCACGGGAGCAGTAAGGATGCCATAGGAACGGGCCAGGCGGGTAATGAAATACCCCCTGGCTAATGGGCTGCTGGTGGAGGCGCCGGAAGAGTGGGTGGAGAGAGCGATCGCAAGGGCGAAGGGAAGATGGAGGAATCGGGACGGGTCGAGGAGAGCCCATAGAAATGTCATGTCGTCCCCAGACACCTTCTCGCCTCCCTCCCGCTGCATGATGGAGGTGGAGACGATACGGTGCATGAGGCGGTGAAGTGGATCGCGTAGGTGGCTCTCCTTCGAGATCCCTGCCTCGTACCTGACGTTGGACAATGGCGTCCAAATCTCCATGTTGGGAGCCCGCTCCGGCTCCCCCTGAATGCACGACCCGAAGAACCGGGTGAAGTAACGGTGCTGGATGTCTGCTGGAGTGTATAAGCCCACTCTCCTCCCGAACTCCCGGAGGTTGCACTCCCTGTGCTCACCTCCCAAACGAAAGCGTACCAGCATGGAACGTGGGTCCCCTGCCCGAGGTGCGAACTGGACAGTGGATATGAACTCTAGCAGCAGCTCCGTATAGACCACGTCCTCGTCCGTGGCCATAATCCTGTCCCAGCCACGACATGTAAATGATGCCTCCTCATGGGTCCAGGTGCGATGTAAGAATGGCTCGATCGCACCCCATAGCCCTGCATTCCTCAGAATATCTCGATCGATGACTGTCGCCTCAAGGACCCGGCGACGAGTCAATGCATCCCTCCGCGAAGTATACTCTGCAGAACTGGCCAGTCCCTCGGGGAACTGGAGGAAAGCGTGCTCCAATCTGAACATCATCTGCAAAAAGAAAATATAGCCACAAAACAAAAAATTTTGCAAAATCAGTCCTTATCTTCCCAGCCGCACCGCGGCGCGGCCCAAGAGCAAGGGCGCGGCGCGGCGTGCGGCTGTTTCCAAACCCCGATCAAAATTCTCATTTTAACCTGCTAAAACTCAATATAATCATACCACAAGATAGCCTAGGTGCCGACTAACTCATCTAGGGTCTCCATTTGGCAAAACAAACACCCTATGAGCTAGCATTAGCGATTCTAAGTTTTGAACTATTTTGGGCAAATCACTAAAATTAACTACCTAATCGCTAGTTTTAACGAGTAATAGATAGTTAGAATGGCGTACCTTGGCAGTGGCAACAAAATGAGCAAGAAAAATTGCAAGAGAATTTCGATAACCAGAGCTCCGAGTCGCGTGTGGGTCGTGTGAGCCGCGGCTTACCTTATAAAGGAGAAAACTGGCTGATCGTTTACCGCGTCGCGGGTTTGCACTTTGCGCGTCGTGCGTGTCACCAAATCAACCTCTGCGTATCGGATTGGTTTACGATCCCGCGTCGCGTAATTCAAATACCCGCGGCGCGGACTTCAAAAATTCAAAACTTCACAAATGACCCCACACTTATTTCAAACCACTAGTACCTGCAAAAAGATTGATGTATTTTTGTATTTTATTCAAAGAAATATGTCCTAACTTATGACACGATGGGTTGCCTCCCAACAAGCGCTAAGTTTAACGTCTTCAGCCAGACGTGGAACTCCTTTTACAGCTACGGTGGATCGTACGCCTTTTGTTTCTGTTGCATTTCTACTCCCACCGTCCTTTCGCTGACCCACTGCCCCTCAAACTTTCCTAGGTCGAATGGCTTGTTGGTTCTTCTGTTGCTGCCGAGTTGCTGCTTTCTGATTAACTCCCGTGAATCTTGGAGGTAGCTTTGAACCTCCAAGCTCGATCCTTCCTTTTATATCTCTTCAAAGTCAAAGGCTTGACATGAAGCGCGCCTAGTGCCGCTCCCAGTAATTGCTTCAAACCTCGGTTGCTAGTGTCTCGCATGCTATCTTCAGGTTGCAATTTTGGATTGCAATGCCAATAAATATTTTCCAATCGAATGGGATCGGGAGGCAACATATCGGGATGCTTCCATATTTCCTCATCGATGGTATTGATTACATCTAATTTTCCATTCATGAATGAATCAAGAGTGGCGATAAAATCATGTTTATTATTTTCAAATATTAATTCGTCAGCTTCAACTTCTTGGTCATCGTCCAACAGGTGGACCGGAACCAAGAATGAGTGACTGGTTTGATCCGATGGTGGTACAAAGTCACCCATCACCAGATCCTTACTTTCAAATTTCTCAAAATTTTCAAAAATTAAAGGGTCGGGGGTAATATTGTCATCTACACCCCCTTCCTCAAAGACATTGGCAACTTCAACAATTTCAGGACTTGTTGGGCTGGGATCTGTACTGTCACTTACAGTCCCCTCCACAATATCCTCATCAACCAAATTGTCTGGTGAGGGTATGAATTCACCCAACACCAGATCAACATTACTAATACTTTCAAAAACATCAAAAACATCAAAAGCTGTTGAGTCGGAGGTAGCATTGTCACCTACGACCTTTTCCTCAACAACATGTTCGACCCTCTCAGCGGTCTCTTGACTTTCCCACGGTGTATGCCCTTCCATCACATATTCAGGTGATGCAAGTTCACACACATTATTATTGGTATAAAAATCACTCGCCTCCGGTTCTGGCAAAGGTGGTGAACATTTCCAATTTTCCTCTAACCTATCTAAAGAAGCTTGCACTTTTTCAAGAGCTTCAGCCTGGTCCTTCTGCTCGTGCCTCGTGGTAGTTATTATACATGAGTACCCAAAGTTGGGCCCAAGTTGCAGAATTCTCAGGCTGAGATGACTCCTCGGTCCGCCATCCATTGTCATCAAATGATCTATTGTAGCAATCATTCTCGTAATGAGTATCGACCGGATTTTCATAATACTCATACTGATCCGGGTACATGTAATCACTCATTATAAGGATGTACACATACCAAAAATCAACAAACTAAAATCAAACATCAAAAATCAGAAACCAAGTCCTACAAATCACCTAATCTAAGCTCACAGCTCCCCGGCAACAGCGCCAAAATTTGACGTGTACGCAGAGGTCGTCATGCGGTCAAAAATAAGAGAAAACCTAACACTCACTAGCATAGCGGAGTCAGGGTCGATCCACAGGAGCTTCGTGGTTAGACTAGATGAGAGATTGCCAACTAGTAGTGTCACAGCTACAGTCGGAGGATCTAATTTCTATCTTACTACTCACTATCAATCAAAATCAATACTCAAACACACTCAAGCCAAGCTAAGCTAAGCTCAAATGACCTAGTTACTTTCTGAAATCAGAAGTACATCTCTGAATCAGAAGCAATTGAAGGCATCCAAACTAGCAAAACCAAGCAAAGCATAAACTAGCTAATAACTAAAGTTCTATTGAACAGCTAATAGCCAAAGCTTAATGCTAAACCTAACCAAGTTAGCTACTGAATTCAGCAAGAAAAACAGTCCCAACAAGGTTAAAACAAGATCCAAACACAAACAGATAATCGAAACATAAACAAGCATCCAAAATACCGAAAAACCAATACTAAATGTAACCGAATGATTTTATTCACCAACACCAATATCCAAACATTAAATCAGTAACCAAATACTACTAAAAACAGAAACCTAAGCTTGGTATCAATGGTTGTCACACCCAAAGATACAAACCAAAGCTTACAATTGTTTAACTAAATGAAAATAAAATCTAAAACATGAAAATACCAAATAAGAGCTTCTGGAATGAAATCCTTGAGTCAAAGAGCTTCAAGGTCGATTTTACACCTGGGTCTTTGCTAGGGTTTTCGGCTGGAAATGCCTCTATTTATAGTTGCAAATTTCCCGTGCCCGCACCGCGCAGAAGAGAAATCCGCGGCGCGCGTACTTATCCGTTCCCCGTTTTTTCGTCTTTTGAATGTGTTCCACCGCCTTAAGCCCGCGTCGCGCAGAAGAGAAATCCACGGCGCGCGTACGAGTTTCCTTGATTTTTCATTCTTTCCAAACTTCTTTTCTTTTGTACACTTTTAGTCCCTGTTTCCGCTCTTTTTCTCCAAACAAGTCCTGGCACGAAAAGTGAGAATTCCCAAACATATTTGATATAATTTTATCAAGAACAGGGCTCAACAACGCCTAAAATACTTAATATCACTAGGCGTTGTCAATCACCTAACCGTAAAACCACGATATTGACCGTTTGATTAGATTCCTTCATCAAGGGTGGTAAAATAGAAATACTATAAATAACAACCTCCAATAAATGCGTACAGTATATAAATGTTCATCAATAAACAAATGTTCATCAATGAACAAACATTCTTCTCCTTCTCGGTATATTCATTCTTTGTAAATAAACATATGTTCATCAATGAACATACATCCATCTCTTTCTTTGTATATTAATATTATGTAATTGAACATATGTTCATAAATGAACAAATGTTCATCAATGAACATACTCATTCACTGTTAATAAACATATGTTCATAAATGAATAAATGTTCATAAATGAACAAAAATAGATGCGTAAAAAACCCACATATGTTCATAAATGAACAAAAATAGATGCGTAAAAAACCCAGTATGCCTTTTATTGGATATGATTCCCTGTAAACATGTATAAGTTTTATGGTATACCATTTTTAATCTAATCCACTGAAATAATGATCTAACAGTTATAAAAATTGTTCTATGGCTAGGTAATATATTTTTGTTTTATGTTGAACCTATGCCTATATATATATATATATATATATATATATATATATATATATATATATATATATATATATATATATATATATATATATATATATATATATAAAATAAGGATCATTTGAGGACCAAAAAAAAGTTGAGAACTTGAGGCCAAATCTCAACCATTTATTATCTTAGATCTAGGGCTATAATTAAACTAATAAATTTATAATTATTAATAAATTTAATTCAAATACTTTAATTTATATATAACATAAGGGTGATAAGATAATTTAATGGTTAATTTTATCAACTCCTAAATTTTTTCTCTCTCTCCCTTTATCTATATTGTCGTATTTCTTCTCATCGCTGGAGACCAAAAAATCATATCAACCCTAATTATCCTTCATTGTATTTCATTGCCGTCACTTTTCTCATATAACTACAATTCATGATACACTTTTGGCAAATCCAACACAAAACCCATATTTATTTTCTTGATATTTGAAAAGGTTGGCGCCGACTGTGGATTTCCGGCAACATTTCTTCATATCCACTCTTTATCACACAGGTAATGTTCTTTATTATTTACAGATATGCTCAAGCAAGTTCAATTTTGAATTTATATGCTTTAATTGAAACATTTAACGATAATATAAAATAAACGATCGAACTGGGGAAAACTACGACCGATGGCATTGATTTTGTAACCATATATTTTTTTCTTCGATCGCACCATCATAAACACAAAACAAAACGAATAAATTCAGTGTAAGTCTATATGCTTCAACTGTTCAAGAAATGGAGTTTCCGACTAATTGTTAATTTACGTTTTTGATGATTGTGAGAAACAAAGGATATATTTATATAATCAATTAAAATCTAAAGTCTTTGTTGTATATTTGTTTAGTCTCATACGCTTTGTATTGATCTTTTTTTCTTCTTTGTGCTTTTCAAGAACGAATTCAAGAATTATCCTTTAATGTTGCATAAATTGATATTTCTTTATGGGTCTTCGATACTCGATCTATATTTTGAATTCGAATTTTTGTTTCTTGGATCTGAATTTTTGTAATTTTGTATGCAAGCAAGTCTGTTGCAGTTGGATACTTGGATTTCTGTAATTTTGATGATTAAATCGTTTAATCATTTATGATTAAGTCGTCGAGTAAATATTTTTACCGATTGTGTTTGAAAACAGTTTTTGTGTTTCATTAATCATCAATGATTATCGAATCAAAACAATTTTTTGCTTTAACAATCATCAATGAATTTCAATAATTATTGTTGAGATGGCTAAGGTACCATTTATTGACCTCCCAAATTGAATTTCAATAATTATTGTTGAGCTAAAGTTACAGGAAAAGAACAGGGGAACTCATAATTTTACTTGATATGCAAACATCTGGAACAATCATTTAGATACTCACAAGTTCAGTTTCTGACTTCAATGCAAACATTTGATTTTGGCAAGAAGACTTTTCCCTCATGTAGATATGTTCAAATAGATGTCATAGAGAAATGGTAATCTTATTAAACAATCATTTATGACTATACTTATGATTATATAAATGTTTGATACACGAGTTAAATCATTTTTGATTATACCTATAATCATTTCTGATTATAACTTATACATATAATCATTTCTGATTATAAATGTGATTGTATAAATGACTAAAACATAAGTTATAATCATTGTTGATTGCAACTATGTTTGTATAAATGACTGCATAAATGATTAAAGATTGCAAACTCACTTTTGATTACAAAAAGTATAGTGTTAATCATTCACGATTACCACTATAACAACTACTTTATATTAATTGTTAAAATATGAGCATATAAACTCTATTGTTAATCATCAACGATTATAACTTTTGTGCAACTTTAATAAAGTTTGTACATTATTTTTTCTAATATCTTTGAACTTGATTTTACAGGTGTGAATCCAAGAATAACAATGATCACTGGTGCCTACTATTTGTTTATGATTAAAATTGCATTGTATTTTTTGTTTACATTGTGATGTAATCATCGATGATTAAAACGGCATTGTAGTTTTTATCTACATTGTGTTCTATATTCATTTATGATTACAATTGTAGTTGATTTTTTAATTTATACATTGTTCTTTATTCATTCATGATTACATACGTATTTCTTTTATATCTACATTGTGATTTATTCGTTCATGATTACAAATATATTGCCTTTTTTTAACTTTGCATTGTGTTTTATAATCATTTATGAATAAAATCATATGAATCAAATGATACAAGACAAAAAGTATTTTGACGGAAAATGATTATTACTATCTATTAATAAAATAAGAAAAAAGTAAAAAAAAATTGACGCTGTATAATCTTAAATTATTAAAAAAATAAAAATTAATTTATTAGTTTTTTTTGTAACTAACAATCAATTTCCTGGATTTTAGGAAACTATATTTTGTTATATTTTAATTAAAATACATAATTACTAATATGCCATTATAAATTGATTGGTCTAGAATTGGCTTCGCGATCTCAACCTTTTCTTTGGCCTCGATTTAACCTCCCCCTATATATATACTAGGTACATTTTAAGGGTCGTGCTCAGCACGGCCCACGGGTGGTCTAAGGATTCAAATGACCTTTCATATTGGTTCATGCCCTTATGATCTGTTAGTAACATGTGTGGTAAGATGAGGTCCGACTTCTATGTTCGTTTCTGATGTCCGATATGTTTTCATGTTAGTGATATCATATATGGATATTGCAAATAGTTTTATGAAAGGTCATTTAAACTAATGGATTTATGCAGTTCTTATATGTTAGTTATAGGTATAGTGTTATATTGTTGGAATTTACATCAAACAATATTGATAGAGAGAATCTTAATGGATTTCACATCGCTAACCTGCGTTTCAATACCATCAATTTATTTTGTAATTATGATTATAGTATAAAATTTTAAAATTATTTATCAAGGTTCTGAAGAATATAATTTTCATGCGATTTCACATTACCTTCCCGCTTTTCAAGGTTTTCCAGACATATCCCTTCGTTATGTTTCTATCTAAAGTAGAGCTTCCCTTCCCAAGTAAGATTCACTGTTTCAAGGAAACCTGTTCTTACCTACTTATTCTATTTCTATATCTTCTTATAACAACATTAGACTATTAAAATATATCAATTATAGAAGTTTCGTACAAACACAAAGCAACTTCACTGCTATATTTGAGTGAATTTTTACAGTATAATATCCTAACAAGAAAAAAATTCAAAAGTACAATGCCTTACTTGGGTATCTTCTTATATATGTGCACAATGACAACAACCTGGACCAGTTTATACAATACAATAACAGTTCACAATGTTGTCGACTCAAGAAGGTGTGGGAATCATAAACAAATATAGAGCTGATCACCTAACCACGTATCGAACCAAAATGAAGTAGAAGCACAATGTTGTCGACTTTCCTTAAAGATATTCCAGATGCAGTAGTATTGTAATAGATCGTATAAGTTAAAACTTAATCAAGTCCATTTAAGCAAACTATTTTTAGTGAACTGCAGTAATTCAAAAATCAAAGAAAAGATTGTAACAAAACAGAGGTATAACAGGGGTTCCCTTTAGTTGGTATCCATCTGTTTGATTATGAAATTGACCATATTGTGCAAACACCTTGGGTCGTTATAACACGGATTTCGCAAATCCAATAAGTAAAGATTAGAAAATATTAGTGAAATAGATGATTAAAAAATTAGTTGAAGTATCCAAAGTTTTGCTGACCTTTGTTAGAACCTGTAATACATCAGTAAATTGTTGTTTCAACAGAGGTGGCAATGCGATATGAATTTTCCTTAGGGTACCTATAATCCATACAATAAACTATGAATAACAAGTAAAAGCCAACAAGTTCAAACTCAAGCCCAATATAAGCAAAAGTGGTCAACAAATATTTCAATTTTAATATAATCTTCTATAAACAAACTTATTGAAGGATAATTTCACATATCAACCATTTTTAATTTGAACATATCTTGCAAACTTATAAAATGATAACAAAAAGAAACATATGTTGTAATTGATAGAAAAGGAGGGACAAAAAACCTTAAATCAAAGTCTGCTGCGGAATAGCTTGACGCTAATCACGTCACCATGTACAATAGCGATGGCTTCTTCTTCATCCCAGTTAGCATCCCTTATAGTCAAAGAAAAAAAAATGTGAAACTAAAACCAAAGTTGGATTTTTTATTTTTGAAACGGTCATTTCATATTTGCATATGAGTGATAATGCAACTAATATAATGAACTGAACAATCAAAAAATTATTGAAAATAGTAGTGGATTAACTTAAATACATGCTACTATAACATATTTTGTTGGCATTCATCCTTGGAAAACAGAAAAACATGACCTGTGATATAAGAATATTTGAAGGTTTTTTTAAAAAGAACTATAACAAACAGATGATTATGAGATCGCTACCCCAAACCCAAAAGTTGGATGGCCTTTTCGAATTTTTTTGTAAACTGCGAAGGTTTTTTTGTATATTAACTATCGCTAATAATCAGATACAGAGTTGAACTAAGATATGATTTTACACATAGACATAACAAAAAAGTTGCAATTTCTTAATTAAGAAATGTAATGCATAACATTAATCATCGAACACTCAAAGTATATGTATAGAGCATAGAAAGTATTTAAAAAAAAACAATAAAAATAGTGTTAAAAAAATCAATTTTTTTTAATCGTTGATCTCTAATTCTATTGGAACAAACATTGGACCTTCAATTTCTCACATCGGGTGGGTCATGATGCAAAGCCAACAACGAATTTGGACTTTGGTATTTTAAATTGCTTCAAGATGGACCCCATAAACTCGGCTGTTCCACAAAACAGTTAATAAAGTGATTAAAAATCCACACAATAAATATGTGAATGTCGATACAAGGAGAAGCAGATAAGAAAGACGGAATATGCCATTTTATTTTAAAGAGGAAAGACCCAAATTCAAGAAATATAAAATAAAGATGTACATTAACGAACGCTTTCAGGAAATGACAAACCTGATGGAGAATTAGGGCTTGGGAATGTTCAGATAAATTGCAGCGTCATATGCTTGAAGGAAGAAAGACCACCAGATAACGTCAAATGGGGAAAAGGTCAATTTCTTGGTTTAATTTTCGGAGAGGAGTAGCAAATCGATGAGGATGAATGATCCGACAGAAATGAAATTGAATTGTGAGAGACGAAGGGTTGCCTGAGATAGTGTGTGCGAGATATGATCGACAAAGGGATATATCCAAAAAAAAGAAGGTTACGAGAGGAGTTGCACCGAACCGGTGTGATCCAATTAGAAAGGAGATGGCGTCGTTTGGTGCATAAGTACGTGTCCGCTATGACCATACCTAGAGCACAATAGTGAAAGGAGAAAAATAGCATTTCTTTATATAGTAATGATATATATATATATATATATATATATATATATATATATATATATATATATATATATATATATATATATATATATATATATATATATATATATATATATATATATATATATATGTGTGTGTGTGTGTGTGTGTGTGTTTTAAAATATAATAACGATAACATTTTGAACAAGTGCATTGGTCATATGTGTAAAAAAAATACTCAAATATGAACAAAACCAATAGTTCATTACTCTCTTGTGTCATTACGTAATCCTACATGTACGTCAGATCATCGGTAACTTACACCAATCGGTAATAATGGTAATAAGTGAACACTTCAAACAAATTCATTAGTCATAACTATAAAAAAAAAAAATTACCCAAATAAGCCCAAATAAGTCATTATCCAAATTTTAATCCTTTGCCGCGGACTATCCTCGCTGTTACTACCTACCATCCATTCCATAAAAGACAAAAACACAATCGACACTCTTTTTAACTTTTATTATAATTGCACATGCTTCGACACTGACCTGCCATAATAAATTCAGATTTTTATAACTCTGGTTGGTTTAAAAGCGAATAGCACTATTTATTAAACGAAAGTTCAATGTTAATCATAAGGTTTAAGAATTAGTTTAAAAAGGTTGACTTCGATTCAGAAATTTTAGTTTAAAGCAAGGTTGTTAAGATCGGGATTTTACCCAAGATCGTTTTATGTTTTACAATATCGTGATCGTAAGATCGGGATCGAGATCTTAAGATCTTACCACTGAAGTAGTCTTTAAATTTACTCTCAATGTCGTACTTTGTGCAATACATGTTATAACTTAATCTTTACTAAAACATCGATGATAGAATTGAAGTTAACTTTTTAAGCATGAACTATTATTCTTTTAGTTAGAATCCGCAAAAATTAGGAAGAAAACATCTTTAGTAGAAAAATAAACAAATTCCTCATAACCATCTACAACTAGAGGTGAGATCGGATCGTATTAAGATCTTAAGATCCTACATATGATCCTAAGATCCTAGTATAGATCTTGCTTCAGAAATATCCTACTGTGATCGGGATCGTTTTTCGGTCGAAGGATCTTAAAATCGTAAGATCTTAAGATCAAGATCGGGATCTTAACAACCATGGTTTAAAGGGTTATATCACATAATTATGATCAAATTTCGAGAAGCAAGTAACGAATTGTCATAACAAGATTAATTCTAAACCAACATGCATTTCATTTAACCATACGTGGAGATGTATCCCCTATAAAATATAGATAGAATTTACTGTAAATATATATAGAGCCCAATAATATTTTTCAAAAAAGTTATTGTGTAGAGATGGAAGACTCCGACATATATTGACACTTATAAGACCGTTTCGTACCAATGTGTGATACACTAACATTTACGAGTATTTCAAAGTGTGTAAGTGTGTAGGTAGCCATTAATAAAAACAAGATTAATTTTGGAAATAAATATCCGATTTTCTGTCAATATGGTAAATTATGTTTGATTCGTAACAGCTAGCTGATAAGTTAACTAATTTTTCGATTTCTTTTAGGTTAATAATGTTTGACGCACCAAAAAATAACTTATAACTATATTTTTTAAAAAGTAATTTTGACTATGGTTTCAATAGGTTTATTGAAAAATTTTAAAATTTTCTCACAATACACGTAATAATTATAGAATAAACTTTATTTTACTATATAACAATTTATGACATTTTAATTTATCAAAAAGTTTAGCAACTATTTTTTTACCAAACATAATTTTTTATCAGCTACTAGATAACATATCACATATCAGTTAGTTATTCAACTAATATCTCTCTCTCTCTCTCTCTCTATATATATATATATATATATATATATATATATATATATATATATATATATATATATATATATATATAGTTAGGATCAAATGTGAATTGCAAGTATTGTGTGAATGTGTGATGAAATATGGAGCGTCCGATCGAAACAATCTACGGTTCTAGATTCAGGGTCCTAAAGGTAAATATATAATAATTAATTAATCAGTTTTTACAATTAGACCCCTGAAAATGGTATTTTAGTATATTAATCAAGAATTAAAAAAAGAAGTTCACTTATTATCTCCTAATTTGGTGGGATTTCATTAAATAATTAATTATGTTTTTAATTATTATAATACTTTTAAAAATGTATTACCTAATTAGTAATTACAACAATTATATTAAAAAAAAACTCATATTACGTTGAATACATGTCGTCATTGAATCATTTTTAAAAAACCACGATTTCATTCTGAAAGAATATTAGAACCACTTATAATATAAACAACAACATTTACAATATTCTTGAAGAATATACACGACATTAAATACTAAACAATAATATATACAATATTTTTGAACAATATACAAAAATTCTATATCAGGTATAAAAACATAAATGACAATGTACACATTCTATGCGAATGAATCATAAACCATCAATTTCAATATGCATTATGATGATCTTGTTTTTTAAGCTCAGTCTTCAAATTCTGAAAGAATATTGCTGTATGCCTGTATCACCACATTCATTCAGAAAGAATATTAGTTATTTTGTTAGCTTAGTTTTCAAATTCTAATAGAATCAATAGTATAATAACAAGGTACATTCTGAAAGAATGTAAATATCATTTGAAAGCCTACACGACATCAAAATTTCGATACTCACCTTAAAGTTGATTTTACAATATCAGACGGTAGACATCTGTCTTTGCCGGCTTCAATGTTACAGTGCACAACCTCCATGGCTTTCCTTCGCGTTATTGGTGTCCCTTTCTTGTCTCCTTATGCGCACTTTGTCCAAGAAGATGAAAGTAAACTATTATGAACTAATAATGAGGATTATTGATTGTATAAAAACCATATCAAAAAATAGAGATGTTTCGTGCGAATCACATCTACCATTTCTGGTACAAATCAACAAGTACGTTAATCGTATAACTACTCGATTAACTTGAAACTAGCAATTATTAACTTGAATCTAGCAATTATATTTTTGTATTCCAATGAAAGTAGCATATCGATACCTTCTGTGGTTAAATGAAATTCCCCGACTTGCTGTCAAAAATTAAATTAATCATAAGATGATTGATCCATGCTTAGTAACTCCTCGTTTCTCTATTTGCCATTGGGATATGGTTTTGTGGAATAATGATCGACGACTAGCGATGATGATTTGGAGGAGCAGCCACGATCAGTATCGGCAGAGCCACGATCAGCAACGGCGGTCTTCAACGTTGGAACGCCGCCGGCGGTGGCGGATGTTGCTTGCGACAGCGTAGGAAGGGAAAGACGGAGGTTAGGGATCCGGAAAGGAGTTGTCGTCTATGTTGGAGAAAAGGAAAAATCTGATAACAATTAATAGGGTCAAATTACCAAAACTAACTGACCTTAATTACAGGGGATATCTATAAATAAAAGATTTTATTTTTGGTGATTAAAATAATTATATATAAAATTCCGAATTTACCCTTGTATATTGATTGGCTGAGAAGTACTCATACATTCACACAATATATATTGTTCACATATGAACCTAGTTCTATATATATATATATATATATATATATATATATATATATATATATATATATATATATATATATATATATATATATATATATATATATATATATATATATATATATATATATATATATATATATATATATATATATATATATATATATATATATATATATATATATATATATATTCAAATTAGTTCAATGTTAAAGCAATTTGAAGAACCACAAAGTCTCCAATATTCGAGGTCACTTCGAGGTCACTTATAAATGTTGTTCAAAGAAATTTATCATTTTTAAAACAACACATCAAAAATAGTACATGAGACTATCATGTCTTATTTTGCACGGAGAATTACTCGGAGTCAATTACGAACTTAAATGTTGGGTAAAAGAAAGATGCTAATAAAATGAGTTTAAGCAAAATTTGAAGTAAAACTTATTTTATTCAGATAAGTAATTTCAAAATGGAAAATGATAATGTATCATTTAAGAAAATAATTCAATCCATCAGGAGTTATCTTTAGAGTTCTTTATTGAAAGAAATATTTATAGAAAATAAGTTCACATAATAAGTTAAAAATTTGAGACGAAGCCTCGAGTGGTGAACAGGAAATCGAAAAGAACATAAAACATTAATTCAAATAATTATTCAAAAGGAATCATTTTAAGAATAATATTTTGATATAGAGTAACATTAGGAAGGATAGAAAAACTCAAGGATTCTGAATCATACGTATCACATTTCATCAGGAATTTTCGAGTCGATACCAAATTAAAAGTTTGACTTATAGAATAAATCGAATAAGGCTCTCCAGCTAACATACGAATACCAACCAACATTTGATTGAATGTGGCTTCCGGTAAGGCTTTTGTGAATACATCAGCCCATTGATTTTCGGTTGGTACGTAGTTGATCTCGATATTCCCAATTTTGATATGATATTTGATAAATGACATCCCAGATCAATATAATTTGTCTTCGAGTGATGGATTGTATTGTGACATATGTGAACAACACTGCTCGAATCACAAAATAGGGGAATACGCCTCATGGAGTAACCATAGTCTTTTAGTTGATTCGGCATCCATATGATTTGTGAGGCACAAGCAACTGATGCAACGTACTCGACTTTAGCAGCTGATGCAATGTACTAGACTTTAGCAGCTGATGCAACGTACTAGGCTTTAGTAGTTGGTATAGACACAGATGTTTTCCTTTTACACTGCCAGCTGACCAATCTCCCACTAAAAAATTGACAGCCACCTGATGTACTCTTCAATCCAATGGACAACCGCCTAGATATGGATATGAATAAACATGAAGCTTGAGGTCTAATTCGTATGCATACTACACACTTAGAGAAGGTATTCGATGCAAGTAACGAAGAATGTGTTTAACTACTTTCATGTGAGGCTCTCGAGGGTTAGCTTGAAACCTAACACAAAACAAACAATAAACATAATATCAGGTCGACTAGAAATAAGATACAACAACGAACCAATCATGCTTTCATACAACTTCTTATCAGCAGCGGGCTTGTCGAGAGAAGGACCCAAAGAAGTTCTAACTTTTATTGGAATCTTCATTTCCTTGCGATTAGTCAACATGAAGCGCTTCAAAAGATCTTGAGTGTACTTCTCTTGGTTGATAAAGATGCCTTCAAGATTTTGTCGAATATTCAACCTAAGAAAATTATGAAGTCTTCCCATCATACTCATCTCAAACCGGCTACTCATCAATTTCTTGAATTCCAAGGTTAACTTTAGGTCAATAGAACCAAATATAATGTCATTGATATATATTTGTACCGACATCAAATGGTTAACCACTTTCTTGCGAAATAAAGTGTGGTCTACTGCTCATTGTTTAAATTTAGCCTTCATAAGGAATTAAGTTAACGTTCCATACCAGGCTCGAGGAGCTTGCATCAAACCGTAGACAGGCTTGTTGAGGACATACACCTTGTTAAGATGTCTATCATCAACAAACCCCGGGTATGTTCCACGTAAACCACTTCTTTGAATTCACCATTTAAAAATGCCCACTTAACGTCCATTTGGTAAAAGTTGAGATTCTTATGTGCAACATAGGCAAGGGGCCAAGGAATATCCAAACTAATTCCAAAAGAGATACTGGTGCAAAAGTTTCCTCAAAATGAATGCCCTCTTCCTGGAAATATCATTTCACCACCAATCTAGCCTTATTTCGAATCACATTTCCGTCATCATTTGATGTATTTCTAAATACCCATTTCATTACAAGAATCGAAACATCTTATGTCTATCAACGACATGCCAAACTTGGTTTCTTTCAAACTCGGCCAGCTCGTTTTGCATTGGTACCACACAATCAGGATGATCGAGAGCACCAAAAGCATTCTTAGGTTTAATCTTAGAAATGAAACTGTTGAACATAAATTATAGGGATCGATTACACACCAATGCATTTCGATTCCTCAGTTGTGCACGAGTCAACACCCCTACCGATGGATCACCAATGATTTGGTCTTTCGGGTGATTTTGATTCCATTGTCCCAAGGATGGGTACGCAGGTTTATCATTCGAGATATCAATGATCTCATGATGTTCTGAGTCGCCACCGGTAGATAAGATATTAAATTATCATTATCAATTCCAACACTAATATTACTATCTAAAAGAGAAGGTGGTGGAACAGGGTGAGTCGAAAAATCATACTCCCTCTCGGTATTTGTATTCGAGTGCTCCCCCTCGAAGCGTGCATTCAAGCATGCAGGGACAGAGTTGGAATTTCTCCCCCTCAATTAAAGCATGAGGAAGAACCAGAGAACTTTTGATATTCATCATCTGATTCATCGCTAGCTGTTTGGCAGTTTTGCTCTCCCTCAACAGATGCTTTATTACCAGTTGGTCCAAGTGGTAAGTGGTTTGACTAACACAGGTTGGGAAACGGAAACATAATTCAAATTAGCAAATATTGAGTCAAACAACTTGGATTCTTCAAAAAAATTGTTAGCAACAGCATGAGATTCGAACAGTTGAGTAGTCACATGTTCTCCAAACAATATGTCAAAGTCATCATCGGAATACTCCAATGGCAAAGTCGAAGATGGTGTTGAAGGAACGATTTCACTTTGAGGGAAGGTCAAAGTCAAAGGCTTCACTTATTGATCATCGAAAGTCAAATTAAAAGTCTCTTCAATCTTTCGAGTCCTCTTGTTCAACATGTAGTACACAACGGACTTCTGTGCATAGCCCAAGGAAAGTGCTTTATCCCTTTTATCATGGAATTTGTTTCTATTATCTTTGGGACAAAGGAGGAAACACCTGGAACTAAACACATGAAAGAATTTAGTATTAGGTGTTTATCTATTAATAATCTCATATGCTGTTATATTGAAACGAGGATTGATATAAGAACGATTTTGAGGATTGAACATATATATATATATATATATATATATATATATATATATATATATATATATATATATATATATATATATATATATATATATATATATATATATAGTGACATGTTCAATTCGAAATGTCTTTTTGTCTCCTATTAATCTTTTGATTTTTATTTTAAGGTGTTTTTGCTCAAGAGATAGTATAAACAAAATAAATGAAGCCAACATGATATATTCATGTCTATGAGATGGTACATTTAGCCTAACGGGCTACCACCCACAACCAGAGGTAGGTGACGTGGAGAACCTAATTGTCGATGTTCTTTTCCATTCAAGGTGTTGGAACTGATTTTCAATAAAATGTCATCCCATCCAAACTACAACTATTTGGTGTGGATGTGTCTAATCATACATAGAATTTGTAAGGCATTAGATAGTTTATAGAAGGAAACTTGAAAAACAATAATGCTTTTCTATCTATTGTTTTTGACAATCTTTCACGTGAAAGTGTGTCTGACACTAATATTTTACGTTAAAGATTTTCGAACAAGAGATAGAAATTCAATACTATATTTTTTGGCCAATGATATAGATTAGTGCGGAAATGTCATATGTAATGTAATGTAATGATTCATTCATATAAATAAATATCATAATAATTAAAACTTGTATGTACATATTACAAAGCGAAACAAGGTGTAGATTTTACCATGATTTCTCTAACAATATTTTTATTCAAAAATATATAAATAAATAGCTACTTATTGAACGATGACAACTCGCTTAAAAGATTAGTCTTCAACACACTTCCAACTGAGTTTCCATCGAGTTAAGAAGTAGATACAAATTCCTTAATCTTTGGCAGTTCAAAGATAATAATGTAGCACAAAATTTTCTTAAAAGGTAATTTTAAAAATTATTTTAAGTCATATATTAGTTTCTAGGAAAACTATTTGTTTTAATAGTTTAAAAATGTATTTTTTTTTCAAATAAACAATCTGTTAGAAAATCTTAAAAGTCATATTTTCGATGGTCAAGGGCTTTTTCAAAAATCCTTGTATATGAACATCTTTCAAAATTCTATATATAACATTTTTCAAAATATAGTTAATGTTTATAATGTTACATCATGAACAGTGTTTTAGTTTTACTTTATATTTATTTTCTGAGAAAACAAAAAATAAAGTTCAATGTTAGCTTAATGGTTTGGGGTGTATTTTGTGAGTGGGTGGTCAGTGGTCACAGGTTCTAGCCTCACAACAAACACATTTTTGCTTATAACAAATTTGTTATAATATGTTATATTTTATATTTAATTGTTTTCAGAATTTTTTTTGCTTATAACAAATTTGTTATAATATGTTATATTTTATATTTAATTGTTTTCAGAATTTTCGCTGTTAATACTAATTTTGAAAAGTCCGACTAGCGAATCACTTTATGGTAGATGGCAGTGTTTAAAAATGTTTGAAATAATAGTAAAAAAAATTATTTGTGAAAAAAATTATTATTTTGAAAGAGTAACTTATAAAAAGAGTTTAACTAGGTCAATATCGCATTTATTTTTGTTAAATAGAAGTTTCAAACAACCCGCACGGCCACAAAGAATCTTTAATAAACTCTTAAAATTATGATTATTTATATATTTTTTATTAAATACATAAAATAGATTGAATGTTTGTATCGATGCCATTTGCCAACAGTCAACCGTATCTTGTATGCCAATGGTGTAAGCAACGAGATTTGTATTCGTCTGTTATTTGGCACATTATTCTTTTATAAATGACGTATTATATATATATATATTATATATATATATATATATATATATATATATATATATATATATATATATATATAAATATATATATATATATATATATATATATATATATATATATATATATGTATATATATATATATATATATATATATATATATATATATATATATATATATATGTATATAATATATATATATATATATATATATATATATATGTATATATGTATATATATATATATATATATATATATATATATATATATATATATATATATATATATATATATATATGTATATATATATATATATATATATATATATTATATATAATATATATATATATATATATATATATATATATATTATATATATATATATATATATATATATATATATATATATATATATATATATATATATATATGTATATATATATATATATATATATATATATATATATATATATATATATATATATATATATATATATATATATATATATATATATATATGTATATATATATATATATATATATATGTATATATATATATATATATATATATGTATATATATATATATATATACATATATATATATATATATATATGTATATATATATATATATATACATATATATATATATATATATATATATATATATATATATATATATATATATATATATATATATATATATATATATATATATGTATATATATATATATATATATATATATATATATATATATATATATTATATATATATATATATATATATATATGTATATATATATGTATATATATATATATATATATATATATATACATATATATATATATATATATATATATATATATATATATGTATTATATATATATATATATATGTATATATATATATATATATATATATATATATATATATATATATATATATATATATATATGTATATATATATATGTATATATATATATATATATATATATATATGTATATATATATATGTATATATATATATATATATATATATATATATATATATATATATATATATATATATATATATATATATATATATATATATATATGTATATATATATGTATATATATATATATATATATATATATATATATATATATATATATATATATATATATATATGTATATATATATATATATATATATATATATATATATATATATATATATATATATATATGTATATATATATATATATATATATATATATATATGGTTGGGTTCAATAGAGAACCAATTTAAAACAAGGAACCAAGGAACCAATCGTGTGATCGGAATGCAAAAGATCGACGACCAGAAAAAAATGATGTACATTTACTAGTTAGACGCAAATGTGGAGAATTATAGCAAAAAAACCCACTTCATTTTTTATGTTTTTAAAATTTTTAATCTTATTCTTTTTTCGAAAAAAAAACTAAAAATACTAAAATTCATAATTTTTCATCCTCTATAAATAGACATCCATATTGATATACAAATTTTTTTGTATTTTTTACACTTCAAGTTCGTCCAGATTCGCATGGTGAATCTGAACTGAACTGAACTGTATTGTTTTAGATATATTCATTCATATATAAATGACAATTCTATTCGATTTATTCAATAATTTTTGACCAACCTCATGTGAATTTTTAGGAAATCATTTTGAATTTCAGTTAATTCAATTGTATATGCATCAAAAGGTTGAAATAGTAAAAATATAAGTGATTTTTCTTGAATTTACATATGAATCTAAGAATGTTTTTAAAATTTACATGAGTTGTTACCGAATGATTTACAATTATTGAAAAAATTGAATTCAATTACTATTTACATGTGAATTATCTTCCATATAAATTTAGTACAGTTTATATTTATATTGTGAATTTTAACTGTTTTTTGTTTTAGACATGTTAATTCACATATAAATGGTAATTGTACCTGGCTTTTTCAACAATTTTGCATTATCTACATGTGAATTTTAAGCAAGTTAATTTGTGAATCTAAATTAATTCATTTGTGTATGATCAAAAGGTTAAAAATAGTGTGCATCTAGTTTTAGATATATTAATTCACATATAAATGATAATTGTATCCCATTTATTCAGCAATTTTTTGTTCATTCGCGTGTAATTTTAAGTAAATTAATTTGTAAATCTTAGTTAATTCAATTGTATATTATCAAAATGTTGAAATTGTAAAGAATATAAACGAATTTACTTAAATTCAATATGAAAATTTAGTGAGATTCACGTCTGAATCTAAAAGTTTATTTAAATTCACATAAGTTGTTATTGAATGATCAATGATTGTTGAAAAAAATAATTTCAATGATCATTCACATGTGAATAATCTTCTATAAAACTTGTTATAGTTCAGATTCACATTCATTAAGTGTTGTGAATCTGAACAAGATTTTTGAATAATTTTTTTTCATTTTTGGTATATTGATATGGATTTCTATTGAAAGAGAATAAAAAATTATGAATTCTGATATATTCGATTTTTTATTTCGATAAAAAATAAGCTCTAAAAATAAAAAATAAAAAAATAACGAAGTGGGTTTTTTGGAATTATCCACTACATGCGCGTTCAATTAATAAATTTACAACCTTATATTCGGCCGTCGATCATTTGAATTCCGACGCTCACGATTGGTTCCTTGGTTCCTTGTTTTATTTTGGTTCTCTATTAAACTTTTATATATATATATATATATATATATATATATATATATATATATATATATATATATATATATATATATATATATATATATATATATATATATATATATATATAAGGTTCGGTTCCGGTGAGGACTCTTTTTTCGGTGAGGACTCGCGAGGACACCTTAAAAAATTGAAAACAAATATAAAAAAAATACAAATCATAAAATCGAGAATAGTACTATATCATTATTAAATAAAATAAAAAATAAAAATTTGCGTCATTGCAAAACGTAATGATGCAATTTTTCTGTTTTTATTTTGGATCATTATTTCATTATAAAAATAATAATGATCGAAAAGTTTTTTTAATTTTTTTTCTCCGATATAGTACTATGATCCATTTTATTATTTATATTTTTTATATTTTTTTTTCAATTTTTTAAGGTGTCCTCGCAAGTCCTCACTTTAAGAAGAGTTTACACCCGATCCTGATTATATATATATATATATATATATATATATATATATATATATATATATATATATATATATATATATATATATATATATATATATATATATATATATATATATATATATATATATATATATATATATATATATATATATATATATATATATATATAGACCTAGGATCTTTTGAGAACCAACTTCACCCCGAGAACCCGAGAACTCCCAACTCTTTTGGATCAATCCTATATCTCCCAAACCGATATTTTTTTTCAAAAAACCGACGCCATAGGGCTCTTAGACGCTCAAAATGGGGCCGGGTCGCTAAAATTTTTTTCCGAAAAAACGACTTTTTTTTTTAAAAGTTTGTACATGTGCAAAAAAAAAGTTTGCACATGTGCAAACTTTTTTATACGTACACTTTTTTTCAAGTTATTTTATGGATGTCTTTCTAACATATATTTAAGGCGTTCTATAAAAAAAATTTGAAAAAAAGTGTATGTATAAAAAAGTTTGCACATGTGCAAATTTTTTTAAAAAAAAAAAGTCGTTTTTTTTCGAATTTTTTTTTCGAAAATGCTTAAATATGTGCGTTTTAGAGGCCTATGGGGTCGGTTTTTTGAAAAAAATATCGGTTTGAGAGTTCTCGGGGGACTTGTGGTTCTCAAAAGATCCTAACTCTCTCTCTCTCTCTCTCTCTATATATATATATATATATATATATATATATATATATATATATATATATATATATATATATATATATATATATATATATATATATATATATATATATATATATATATATATATCCTACTAATAAATCTTCCTAACTTTCTTTCTAACCATTAGATCAATACAAGTGTCAATAAACAAGGAATGAGATTAAGAGAGAGGATTAGTGGATTTCACATGTCATTATATATACACACACGCACACACACACACACACACGCACACACAATACCGTAGTACACGTGGTATGCGACGTCATCGATCATTTTCATTTCAATGAATAGTTTATGGTCGACTATTAATTTTTTTTTTTGCCAGGTAACATATAGTTTCCTTCTGGTCAATAATATATTTTTGCCGACTTTTTTTTTATTATTTTTTTCGTAAACATGGTCTTAAAAAAGATTATTTTTACTTAAAAATAATATTATCTACAATTTATTTGAATTTTTGTTTTCCATAAATAAAATAATTTTACAATTTTCAATCTATGATATATTTATTTTTCATTTTGAAGATTAAGACACTACCAAAATGTTTAGTAATTAGACCAACATGTGTGGTAACACCGCATACCATACTACTACTCACTTTTTACATGTTACATAGGGGTCATTCAATAAACCTTTCCTAACCTCTCACTCCCTTAAAATGTTGGAAATGATAAACCTTCACTACCACTCATTTTTTTAATTAAATAAATAATATAATTAAATTAAACTAAACGAAAATATTAATTTAAAAATTAAAACACTTCATTAATTAAGAAATAAAATTACAAACGTAAAATAAAACGACAAACTACAAATTAAAAATGTAAAATAAAACGAAAAGCTACAAACTAATAAAACTACAACTAAAACCGACAAACGAAAAACGTAAAAAAAGAAACGACAACCTACGATCGATATTTTCCTAAGATATCCACTTTTAGTTTTAAAACCATCTCAAGTGCTTCCCCCTCGAGACCCTCCTCCGGATTCGACGTCAAAAAATTTATGTCTTTTATTTGTTGTTTCTCTTGGCGGATACATTGTTTTTCTTCGCGGATTCGTTGAGGTTCTTCATGGGCTCGTTGTTTGTCTTTGTAAGCTTTTTTTTCCAATTCAATCAGCTCGGTGAGGCTTAAATTGTACTGTTCAAACTCCAACCGCATAAGTGTCACGCCGTCGCTATTTTGCAACCCCGTCCCACTCGACGAAGTCGCTTTTCCTTTCCGTTTTGCCTCATCTAGCCCCGTCAGCCGGCAGAAATCGGCAAACTCGAGCTCGTCCTCTTCCGGCTCCCCCTCGTTCAAATCTATATTTATATAAGTGTCCGACTATGTAGTATGGTGGCTTGATTCAGACGTTTTCAAATGCTTTCTTGTCGGGGCCGGAATGTCGGTTTCGTTATTCAAATCATGCCAGTTTTTACATTTTTCGACTATCCACCAAAACTCCACGTAGCGAAACGATGTTCCTTTGTCGACGGACTTGTACATTTTTAACGTCTCCTCGAAAACGTGTTGCTCTGTTTGCCCGCTCCTCTGATGCGTTCATAGGTTGTGGAGTAACCTGTTGAACTTCGCACGATTGATATCGCAGTATTTTGTTGTCAACGAGTCCTTGGAATAGTACGGCTCACAGCCTAACTCTTGGTGAAACCATTCTCATATGCACATCCAAAAGTGGTTGGCCGCTTGCACGTTTCTAGAAGCCGCATCCTCGGAAAAGTCAATCCACGAATGGGCTAATGTGATTTCTTCGGCGGTTGTCTACTTTTGTTTCTCAGCTCTTCCTCGTCTGTGGACAATGGGTTGGGCTTCGAGTTGGGTTTCCAACACTTCTTCCGGAGAAGCTTGTGTGTCGGGAGTGGACCCGATTATTAGGGTTTGGACGTTTTGATTTTATGTGTCGGTAAAGGGATTAAAATTGTTGTATAAATTTTGCGGAGGGATTGGCGAATAACCTGACATTTGATACGGAAAAACGTTTGACGAGAAAATTGGTTGGTCCATTTGCTGAGGGTAAACTTTGGATATATAGTATTGATAGAAACCGAAAATGTTTTGTCGATTTCGATTCAATTGTAGGGTTTGATTATTCGGGGGATCTTGGGAAGACATTTTTTTAGAGAGAAATGAATGTACAGAGTGTTAAAATTGTGTAAAACTAAGTATTATATATAGGGTGGTAAATTTAAAAAAAAAAATCAATTTATTTTAATAGCCCTTACTTTCTAGCCGTTGTGGGGGAGGGGGTAAATCGAAAATTTGGAAATGCTTTGGAGTGGTAAATTGTAAAGTGGGAGAGTGGAACAGTGTGGCTGAGAACCCGTAGGAGGGTGGAACCCGCGGTCACCCACCCGACTGAGGCGGTGTACCCACGCGGGCTTCCTCCTCCATGTGGGAACCTGCATGCCACACGATAGGTGCTCCAATTGGTCTTAGTAATGGTAAATAAAGGATTTATGAGGAACTTCGTTACTTTTTAAGATCATATGAAACACATGAAGAATGTCAAACGTAGTTACTTTTTAAAAAATTTCAAAAAAATTCATTCCAAACTTTTTTGGGAAAAAAATCGAATACACGTTTGTAATTATGGATTTTTTTTCTTTTTTGTAACATTTAGAATATACTAAAAAAATTTAAACCTAAAGGATATGAAATTAAATGGATTTGAATTGATTGTGTTGGTAGTGTGAGGGTGTTATTTGGCTTGTTTAATCATTTTGCTTTAATTGGTTTGTTTAAAATCCAAGTTACATGAACCAAGAATGCAAGAATTATCCCATTCTCAATGGTTAATACGCAGCTACATGATGCATACAAAGGTAAAAAAAAAAAAAAAAAAAAAAGGCTTTTACAGAAACTTAAGTCCACATAAAAGGACCATGAAGCTTGAACCAAAGCATCGACTTAACAATCAAGTTAATTACGAATACATGGTTAAAATATAAACGTAATGTTGTATCTAATGAAATTTAAATTGTTACTGCAACAGACTTCAGACATATTTCCACAATACATAGAGACATACATACAAAGCAATTTTGAATTTTACTGCAAATAGTCGTTTAACACTTTACAAGAGGATCCATCGAACATTCATGCGCTTTAATTACTTGGATCAACATGTTGGTTATATTCTACTTTACAATCCATCATTCTACAATCAAAACTTGACATTTTTTGAATATTTAAAAGATTTATTGACACCAAAAGTCGCATATCTGAGTAGAGATGAGCATTTAGACCAAAAAACCGGATCACGATCGAGTTGGGTTCTTCAGTCCCGTTATTGGTTCTCCCAATATAGCATTTTTGGTTATCAGGTACACCGGTTACCAGGCATTTCATGCATTGGAACTAGAATTAAAAGGCTTCAATTTTTTCCATACTCGATTGAATCTAGTAAACATTACGACCCTCCTCTATTCAATTTTACCTTATACGACCAAGAAATGATAAGATCACAAGAAATTAGCTCCATGAAATCAGCTAGTTAACATAATATGATCACCATCGCCATAATCAATCGACTCCGAGAAACAACGGTTCATCACCTACATTGAAGACAACTAATGAAGAATTGGACTAACATAAAGAAACTTAAGTAAGTTGTCAGGAATTTTGAGCATACTTAGTTTTTTCAACTTTGTTCAATAAATGGGATGTAATGTAGCGTTCAACTACATTTATGTTCAAGTATTATGTTATTCATTGGAAATTATATTATGTTTTTATTGTGTTTTTTATGGAATCAAGTTCAAGTTTGTTCATGCTTTGTGATCTCAATTCCTTCATTCCTTGTAATTTGATTGTAATTTAGGTTGATCATGATGTGTTTGTTGAAAACACTCAAAAGGAAAACAATGACCAACTAACAAATAAGAGAAAAAGAAAAAGCAAAATGGGGAAAGGAAGGGCAAGTTTTTGGAATTTCTTTTATACGAATTTTATTGAAGAAGTAAAGTATGGAAAGTGCAATTGGTGTTTTTTTATTCTCAAATTCAAACTAAATGTAAATGCTACAACTAGTTTAAATAAGTGTATTCATAGTTGTAGAAAGAAGTCGAATAATTTGAAAAAACAAAGAATTTAGTAAAGAGGAAAACTGGGAGGGAAGCATTAATACTTGGAAACATGATGATAAAAGAAATAAAAAAGCTTTATGTTATCTTGTTTGTAGTAGGGAACAACCCTTTAAGTTTGTTGGAAGAAAGCATTTGAGTACACTAGCACATTAAACGGGAAGGTCGTTTTGCCATGTCGAACTACAATTTCAAAAGATATTACAAATTATTATATTGATTAAAGAAATAAGTTGCTAATATACTTAAGTACAAAGTCACGTGGATCGCAGTACGCTCTGGTACAGGAACGAGAATTTGGAATGCGATTCGATAGGTTGGACGTATTGGGTACCGAGTATCGAGGGGTAGGTTCATTTTAGTATGTCTAGTACATCTTGTACGATGTACCGTTGATTTGGTACGGCACACCCATGTTTAAAAATAATTCCAACAACAGTTAACTTAGATTGTCATTGTAACACATTAACACTTCAAATCAAACTGTAACACACTTACATTGAAACATAAAAAAAATTCAAGCAACTAAAACCAAAAACAGAAACACTAACACCTCAATTACTTGAAATCTATCGACCCTTTTCCTTTTCCGTTTCCATCTTTATCGGTATCATCTCCCTCTAAGTATTCTTATTGCAAGTCTTTATATCGTGTACATGGCCCTTCCAAATATGCATTTTCGGGATTCATATCCCATTTTTTGGTTGGGACCACTTTGTAATTATCAGAAAAACATGAATGGAGTCGAATATTTGAGTGGATAAAAATCAACTTGTTTGCCCTTCTACAATTTAAATGGTTTCTTTTCACATTGTGGATAAAAGAATATGTACTCTAGTTTCTTTCTGTTGAGGAGTTGCTAATGGGTTGTGAAAGAATTTTTTGGCGACTTTAGCCAATTCAGGAATTTCCAAATCGTAACTTGACCACTGGTCAATGGCATCCATATGAGCTGCTGCTGCCATTGAATAAAGCCCCATCTTCATGTGATATCTTGCAAATTGTTCATGCAGCACGCGTTCTTCTTCTTGACTTTGAACTATTCTTCCAAAAGTTTCCATGACTCCAAGTACCACTTCTTTGTCTAAGTTGGGAGCCTTTCTAGCTATTCCATCAAGCTATTCCATCAGGTGCTAACATTTCAAGGTAATGTGTATCATAGAAGCATGGGGATAAAGCGAATCCCAAACAGTTCAACAGAATTGTCATTTTCTCCCACCGAGATAGCAGGATTTTTTCAACTTCAGGGTATTAGGAAGCGTATTTGTTATTCGAAATCACATATTTAATTTCTCCTAACATGTTGTCCATTTTTTCATATATTTCTCCCATTTTCCTCCCTCGCCATCACAAATTTTATCAACAAGAAAATAGGTTTGGTTATGGCTAAAATGTTTTCAACATCGCCCAAAAAACTCTTCGCTTCTAATTATGTCAACAACCGTTGATCCGATAAGCCTAGTTTCTCATATCCTTGTTTCATTTAGTACCTCCAAGAATTAAGGGCAGCGATTGTAGAAAGAGCTTTTCTGGAATACACTAACCTTTTCAACAATGTGTAACGAGATGCGGATATTGTCTTTGCAACTTTTAATAACTCGTCTTGAGATATCTCGAAAAATTGTCAAAGCATGATTGTGATTAAAAAAATATTTAACAATTAGTTTCCTTCTTTTATATATAGTTATCAACCAATAGAACGAATTTGCAAGATCTTTAAAAATCAAATTCAACATATGCACGCAACAAGGAGACCATAAAATGTGTTTGTGTACATTCTCAATTTCCTTGCCTACGGCCTTGCAATTCACTGCATTATCTATCACGACTTGTAGGACATTGCTCGGTGCTACTGTTGGCAGCAATGACATTGATAAGCGACTTATGCTTTACGTTTGTCCAACTCTCAGATTCGATTGAAACACCTTGAGGATACCATGTATCTTTAATAGGAGTTAAGTAGAACCGTTCTTTCTTTCTGGCTAGAAGGAGGTTTGTTAATAGGAGTTAAGTAGATCCGTTCTTGCTTTCTGGCTAGAAGGAGGTTTGTAACTGGTAGGTGCTTTGTTAATAGCACTAACCATCTCCAGAATTTCGGGATTACGAAGCACGTTAAAAAGAATTCCATTTGCGGAAAGCCCTCTGATGATCTTCAAATCAATAACGCTTCTCCCCATTACACCAAATGCCTATTCATTTGGTTTCTTAGAAGACAGATGATTGTTTTATAGTAGGTATAGAGTTTTCCAAAGAATGAGATACAACAACTTTTTCAGTATCTCTGACTTTGTTCATCAACCTTTCATACTTCTGGCGATCATTTAGTACAACCGAACACCTTTTTAAATTTTGCTTTCTTCCCCAGAATACCACCAAAATTTTTTTTCATGTATCCTCGTGTACGAACCGGTAAACTTTTGATTGCAATGCTTTCAAACCCACACCTTTGAACCCCCGACATTCTTGCTTATTACAGCAGAAAAGATGTTTACTTCTTGCAATAATGGTTTGTTATCCTTCACTTGTTGGCTTTGAACTTCTTGAGTCTCCTCTACAAATTTATTTTGTTAGGTGCTATTTTCATGTTCATCTACTAGAATATGCTACCTAGACTCTCTACTGTTAAGTTGATACGAGCCAATTAGAGATGGCTAATCTCCTAAGAAACAAGAAGGAACAGAGACAAATAATGAACAAAACTTTCTACTTGATTTCTTTCAACGTAAACAAACCAATTTAAATATGCAATTACCTAATGCTAAACTAGAATTCATGAGAAAATGCATGCATAATAAAACGTGGGTTCCTAAATTGCTGCAACTACATGTTGACTAATTAACCACCTAAAGAAACTAGTCATGGTAGTGGGTCGGCAGATGGGTACGGCTTGTATCAATACTCCCCCCTGAAATCGGGCCTTGTCCTCAAGGCCGAGATCCTGCTGTGCTAACGAAGTCCACGAGGGTTCAGTTTCTGATTGAAGAAGGAGAAATTTTGGTGGGTTGCACCGGTGACCCGGTTGGTATTTTGCAGGGCAATTGTAGCAAAGACCTTCAGCTCGTCGTTTTTGCATCTCGGCGGGACTTAACTGTTAGTTCTATATGCCCAAGGATGATCATAAAATGATATTACTAATAATACATGATCCTATAGGGTCACACCAACAACAAGTTTGACACCAATTGATCATTTTGAACGTTAAATTTGATTTAACATCAAATGATACTAAACTTGCAATTTAATCTTGTAGGTTATTATTATTTGAGGTAAATAATAATAACTACAAAATTAAAGGTTGATTAGTAATTCATATGTGATGAATTAATTAAGTAACAATTAAATTGTTTAAATTGTTAAACGATTTAATTGATTTATAAGTAAGCCTTTTATTTAATTTAATTGGTAAATTAAATAATATATATATATATATATATATTGTTATATATATATATATATATATATATATATATATATATATAAATGTATATATATAATTATACAATTAAGATTGTATATTTAGATGGTTTATTTATATATTTGATTATGGGTTAAATGTTATTCCATTAAAGAAATGAGAAGATGTATTATTTATAAGCTTATAATTATCTAAGTTTTATAAATAATAACAATCCACTAGCACTTCATTAGTCATCATATAACTAAAAGAAAAGGAAGATGCCTTGCATTAAGAACTTAAAAGAAAAGGAAGATGCCTTGTGTCTTCTAGCTTTTGATTATAGAAATCAAATGGATCTTTCTTTTAAGCTAGTTGCATGTGCTTTTCTTTTCTCTTGGTGGGATATATGGTGAACGATTTTTGATGTGTTTAGTACATCATTCTTGCTTCAAAAATCAGCCAAAGAAACTCTCTAAAAGCTCTCTTGATAGTTAGCAAAAATTGGTTTTTGGTTTCACAAGAAAAGGAGTTCTAACTTGCAAGTTGTGGAACTAGCATTCAAGGGTGTTCAAGCTTGTGGTGGATCAACTATAGAGGGATTCTAATTTGATTCCTAGCTATCAAAATCATCCAAACCAAACCCAAGAACAAAGGTTATGATCTTGAACTTAATCTATGTTTGTTCTTCATCTTATCTCTACATGCATGTAGCATGATCCTCTTGAAAATGGAATTTGTGTTCATGATTTTATGCTTCCGTTGCAAACTCTTGTTTTTGAAACTAATTAGATGAACCATGATTTCCAACAATTGGTATCAGAGCCATGGCTATATTGCATGTTTAGATAATAAGTTTATTTGGATAAACTTGGTTTTTGGAAGCCATGAATGTTCATCTTCTTAAATGAAAGTTTCATGCATGGCTTCTTTGGCAACATGCAAGTATATTATCTATGATTTTATGTAACCAACTATATCTTATGTATGCATGCTTTTGGTTACATAAATTGTTGCCTTAGAAAAACAAAGTGTTGGTTTTCTTATGATTTTATGTGATAAAATGGTGCATAAACAAGCCAAGGACCATATGATGCATGTTTTGTGTTTGTATTCAATTTGGTTGTAATCTATTCTTTTATTCAAATGGTTTGTAATAATAATTAGTTATTTACTTCTTTTATTCATTTTGTAATTGTTAGAATAGTTGTATTTTATTTCATTTACAAAATGTAACAAGAGAAGGAAGTAAGAAAAGATTGCACCCAACAGCAGCACTTTCTGAAGAGCTGCTGTCCAGATTTGAAAAATGTTTTGGAAGTGTTTTATAAATTCATTTCTTGGTCATTTGGTGATATACTTGTTGGTAACTTTAATATCTAGTATATACATTAAGTTTCAACAAGTATTAGCATCAATATAGCCAAGAATGAATTGAAAAATGCAACAAAAACAACAAAAATTCCTTCCTGCTGCCCCTGATTTCGAAAATTTTGAGGGCTCCATAGAAAAATCACATGTCACTCAATGGTGTCAAGAAATGGTGGTTCAAGTATCATTTGGTGATATAAGAAGCTTGGCAAAATTGTAGCCAAATCGGAGATCATTTGGTTGAGTTTTTGTCACCTTTTTGTCCCTAGGTTTGGACTTGATATTTCATGTGTGGCTCACATGAAATATCAAACTAGTTGGCTTGTTTTTATGCACCCATGCATGCTTGTGATGTTTGAATGTTTTATTATGTTATGTTGTGGATGAAAATAAGATTTTGCATGCTAGACAACCTAGATAATTAAACATAATCATCAAGGAGTTTGTATTTTCAAAAGTTGACAATTAAAACATAAGATGTGAAAAATGGGTTTTATTAAAATGGGTTTTGTTTAAAACCTATTAAGTCAAGTTTTGAAAATGATTGAAACAAGAAATAAAATGGAGATTTTATAAACTCTTACAAACTCCAACCCTAAGTAATAATGGTAATTATTTAGGATAATAAATTGGTTCTAATATATATGTGATCAAACTCAAACTTAATATAGGATATTAATTGTTATCTTGACCACAAACAAAGAATCAATAAAATGGAGATTTTATGATTAAGGAACCAATTAATTAAATAAGATTTAATGGTACCATGTTTATTGGATGCATGCAATCTACATGATACCATATGTTTTTCAAAAATTAGAATTGTAAAACATTCAAATCCCTTATGAAATACGAATCTATGCCGTCCTTCTTAAAGACACTCATGTATCACTTGTATTTCCTTGTGGGATAAAGGATACCTAACCACTTGGAGTCTTCTTGTGATACAAGAAGTAGTTTTGCAATATTGATGGGATAAAGGACACCTAACCATTAATAGTTGTCAAAACTACACGTCCGTTTAAGTAGGATGATTCGTTTGGAAATCTCTTGTGATAAAGGTCACCTAAGCATTAGAAATCCAAGGCATAGATGGGATCAAACATGCCAAACTTATAAATGTTATAATGGGATCCCATAACTCTAGAAATTATATTTGGATATAATTGGTAAACCGTTACCTACCTTGTTGATTCGAATAGGTGGGATAAAGGATGCCTAACCACTTATTCGTAATGCAACTTGGATTCTAGACCTTAATTAATTAAAGTTTATGAAACAAGAAAGGGTATTAATTATTAAGGACTTAATATCATACTTTACTAAATAGAACCTTGTTAAAATTTTGTAGATGGCACCAAACAACACACACTCGGCTCCTAACAAAACCTCACTACGGTCTCTCCTTGAAGGAGAAAAACTTAACCATACCAACTTCTTGGATTGGCACCGTAGTGTGAGAATTGTTCTCAAACAAGAAAAGAAAGAATATGTTCTCAATGAACCACTTCCAGAAGAGCCCCCTGCCATTCCTAAGCCCGCACACGATGCATGGCTTAAAAAGATGGATGATTCCATCGATGCATCATGCCTCATGTTGGCAACAATGATTCCCGACCTTCAAAAGGATTTGGAGAATCATTCAGCCTATGACATGATTCATCAACTAAAGGAAATGTTCCAACAACTTGCAAGAACGGAAAGGTTCGAAACTGTTCGGGCTTTCCATGCTTGCAAGATGGAGGATGGGCAGTCGGTAAGCTCTTATGTGCTCAAAATGAAGAGTCACATTGATCATTTGGCACGTCTTGGAGTTGTGATGCCCGAAGAGCTAGCAACGGATATGATCCTTAACTCCTTGACAAAGTCCTTTGATCCTTTTGTCATGAATTTTAACATGAATGGTTTAAACAAGACTATCCCGGAATTACATGGAATGCTAATTACCGCGGAAAAGAATCTGCCTAAGAAAACCACTCAAGTTCTCATGATCAAGGAAGGTGGCACAAAGAGAACTAGACCAGAACACCCCACCAACTCCAAAGGCAAGGGGAAAGCAAAAGCTTTCAAAGGTAAGGGCAAGAAAGTTGTCCAACCTTCCCATCCGCCCAAGAAGAAGGCAAAGGTTGCCAAAGATGAAACATGCTTTGAATGTGGCAAAGCTGGGCATTGGAAGAGAAATTGCCCTACCTATCTTGCGGAGTTGAAGAAAAAGAAGGCCGGTGAAGGCACTTCAGGTATCTATGTGATAGACCTAGAACTTTATAATTTATCTCCTAACACATGGGTATTTGATACTGGTTGTGGAACTCACATATGTAATATGTTACAGGGGTTCAAAAGGAGTAGGCGACTGAAGGCAAATGAGGTAGTACTTCGAGTTGGAAACAATGCAAGGGTTGCGGTGGATTCAATTGGAAGTTTTAATTTATTACTACCTAATGGCTTGTGTGTGACATTGTTGAATGTTTACTATGTTCCTAGCTTGACTAGGAATATTATTTCGGTTGCTAAATTAAGACAATGTGGATTTGATCTTTCCTTTAATAATGATGATATTTGTGTTTACAAAAATAATGTATTCTATTTTGAGGCTAGGCCTTTAAATGGAATTTATGAAGTAAACCTTGATGAAAAGACTAACCATGACTCTTTATACCACACTTTCACCAAGAAACCCAAATTTGATTTGAGTCAAACCTATCTATGGCATTGTCGCCTTGGGCATATAAACAAAAATCGCATATCCCAACTTCAAAAGAGTGGACTTTTGAAGGCAAATGAGAATGACTCATTTGATATATGTGAATCTTGTTTACATGGCAAGATGACTAAAGCTCCTTTCTCTGGAACCAATGAGAGAGCAAAGGACTTGTTAGGAATCATACATACGGATGTATGTGGTCCTTTCAAGCCAATGACTAGATATGGTGAAAGATATTTCATCACCTTCACTGACGACTTTAGTCGTTTTGGATATGTTTATTTAATTAAACATAAACATGAGGCGTTTGAAATGTTCAAAACGTTTCAAAGTGAAGTGGAAAATCAACTCAACAAAACAATTAAAGTTCTTCGTTCTGATAGAGGAGGTGAGTACTTAAGTACAATCTTTATGGATCATCTTAAGACTTGTGGAATTGTTTCACAACTTACTCCACCTGGAACACCACAACATAATGGTGTGTCTGAGAGGCGGAACCGAACACTATTGGATATGGTTCGATCCATGATGAGTAGAAGTACTCTACCTTTATCTTTTTGGGGTTATGCTTTACAAACAGCTGCTCGTCTCCTAAACATGGCACCTACTAAGAAGGTAGATAAAACGCCTTATGAGATATGGCATGGAAGGGTTCCATCTTTATCCTATCCCAAGGTATGGGGTTGTGAAGCTTATGTTAGACAAGAAGCTTCAAACAAATTAGAACCCCGTTCAACTAAATGTATCTTTGTAGGGTATCCGAAAGATTGTCTTGGATACTATTTCTACAATCCCATCGAGAATAAGATATTTATTTCTCGAAAAGCTGAATTCCTAGAAAACAAGTTTCTGACGGAAGAGGCTAGTGGGAGGTTTGTGGAACTTGAGGAACTTCAGGAACCACAACCTGATACACAAGAAGTTGAATCTAGCATTCAACAAGAAATTGTTGAACCTGAACAAACGGTTGATCAGGAACAAATTGTAACACAAGGTGTTCGCAAATCTGGTAGGGTTCGAATTGAACCAGAAAGGTATGGTTACCTTTTGATGGAAGAGGAATGTTATACGATAGATTCTGATGAACCCGTCAACTATCAGAGTGCAATATCAGATCCTGAATCTGATAAATGGCTTGAGGCCATGAACACTGAGATGCAATCCATGCACGATAATCAAGTTTGGAACTTGGTTAATCTTCCCACCAATTGTAAGACTGTTGGGAACAAATGGGTTTTCAAAAAGAAAATCGACGTGGATGGAAATGTTCACACTTTTAAGGCTAGACTTGTCGCTAAAGGATACTCACAGACTCATGGTATTGACTATGATGAGACCTTTTCTCCAGTGGCAATGATCAAGTCAATTAGGATACTTTTTGCCATAGCCGCATACTATGATTATGAGATATGGCAAATGGATGTCAAGACCGCTTTCCTTAATGGATACTTATTGGAAGATGTCTATATGGAACAACCTGAAGGTTTTGTCGATCCCAAGCATCCAAACAAAGTGTGCAAGCTTAAAAGATCTATATATGGATTAAAGCAAGCGTCTCGAACATGGAACATCCGTTTTGATGAAAAGATTACGAGTTTTGGATTCATCAAAAATGAGGATGACTCCTGTGTTTACAAGAAAGCTAGTGGGAGCATTGTCATAATCCTAGTATTATATGTAGATGACATACTTTTATTTGGAAATGACATCCCAACCTTAAAAGGTGTCAAAGCGTTCCTTGAGAGTTGTTTCTCAATGAAGGATCTAGGGGAAGCTGCTTATGTATTAGGCATAAAGATCTATAGAGATAGATCAAAGAGACTTATTGGTCTTAGCCAAAGTGTATATATTGATAAAATCTTGAAAAGGTTCAAGATGCAAGACTCCAAAAGAGGATTCTTGCCAATGCCTCATGGCACCATCCTAAGCAAGTCTCAGTGCCCAAACTCTAGGACTGAACTTGAAAGGATGAAACATGTCCCATATGCTTCGGCAATTGGGTCCATCATGTATGCCATGTTATGCACTAGGCCCGACGTCTCATGTGCCTTAAGTATGACTAGTAGGTATCAACAGAACCCAGGTGAAGCCCACTGGACTGCTGTAAAGAACATTCTTAAGTACTTGAGAAGAACTAAAGATATGTTCTTAGTTTACGGCGGTTTGGAAGAAAGCTTAAAGGTAAAGGGTTACACTGACGCAAGCTTCCAAACAGATAGGGATGATTCGAAATCTCAATCTGGGTATGTCTTTATTTTAAATGGAGGAGCCGTGTCTTGGAAGAGTTCCAAACAAGAAGTGATTGCACAATCCACTACAGAATCAGAATATGTTGCTGCTTCAGAAGCTGCTCAAGAAGCTGTCTGGATGAGAAAGTTCATAGAAGATCTAGGGGTTGTCCCTTCCATTCGGGACCCTATAGAAATCTTCTGTGACAATCTAGGTGCTATAGCTCAAGCAAAGGAACCTTGATTGCATCAAAAAACCAAACACATTCACCGAAGATATAACTACATTAGACATGAAGTTAAGAATGGTGAAATAAGTATTCACAAGGTTCATACAGATCAAAATTTGGCAGACCCATTAACGAAACCTTTACCCCAAACTAAGCATGAAAGTCATGCTAAGGGTATAGGGCTCCGTTTTTCTAATGAATGGATTTGATTTATGTTTAATGTTTTATGAATATGAACTTATGTAAACGACAAGAATTATGTAATATATGTGACGTGATGTTTCATTCATAATTATTGTGTTTTATTAGCATGTTTAATCCCTGAATAATTTAGTTATTCTAAACGTCCATAGTCGATCATAGTTGTGGGAGCAATTATGAAGTAAGACTAATATGAATTGGATTGGTTGACTTTTATGGGTAAAAGTAGCAAAAGGTTGCAACCAAATTCATAGGTACTTGTCAGTGAACAAGTATTGGATTTGACCCGTTTCAAGATCACTCCATGGATCATCATCATAAGTGATTATTGAATGAAGGTATTATCATTGTATCCTTTGACCTGAGATACATATTTGGGACTCAAGTGTAGAGTGTACTATGCTTTGATATGGTTTACTGTTGTTCTTGAAATACAAACAACCATAAAGGCCATACTCATGCATAGTACTAACTATATGAGGGGCGTATGTAGTCAAGACGGGATTTGTTCCTCTTATGTGTTGAGAGTTAGACATCTAAGGCGCCTGTTTGAAAGTTGAACATAAAATGAGAATGATTAAGATCCATGTCTCATGTTCAAAATGATGTCTGTGACAAAGGGATAATTGATAGATAACCTTATACATCAATTAGAGCATCGTGTTTTCTGAAGAATTGAATGTTGTTGAATGGCACAATGTCATGTGTTATTGGGGGCAGTGAAATGTTGCTAGACGTTTACCACTGTCGATATCATTCTATGATGCAACCTTGTGCAAGTGGGAGATTGTTAGTTCTATATGCCCAAGGATGATCATAAAATGATATTACTAATAATACATGATCCTATAGGGTCACACCAACAACAAGTTTGACACCAATTGATCATTTTGAACGTTAAATTTGATTTAACATCAAATGATACTAAACTTGCAATTTAATCTTGTAGGTTATTATTATTTGAGGTAAATAATAATAACTACAAAATTAAAGGTTGATTAGTAATTCATATGTGATGAATTAATTAAGTAACAATTAAATTGTTTAAATTGTTAAACGATTTAATTGATTTATAAGTAAGCCTTTTATTTAATTTAATTGGTAAATTAAATAATATATATATATATATATATATATATATATATATATTGTTATATATATATATATATATATATATATATATATATATATATATATATAAATGTATATATATATAATTATACAATTAAGATTGTATATTTAGATGGTTTATTTATATATTTGATTATGGGTTAAATGTTATTCCATTAAAGAAATGAGAAGATGTATTATTTATAAGCTTATAATTATCTAAGTTTTATAAATAATAACAATCCACTAGCACTTCATTAGTCATCATATAACTAGCCATATTGGAAGGAAAAGAATGCATTAAGAACTTAAAAGAAAAGGAAGATGCCTTGTGTCTTCTAGCTTTTGATTATAGAAATCAAATGGATCTTTCTTTTAAGCTAGTTGCATGTGCTTTTCTTTTCTCTTGGTGGGATATATGGTGAACGATTTTTGATGTGTTTAGTACATCATTCTTGCTTCAAAAATCAGCCAAAGAAACTCTCTAAAAGCTCTCTTGATAGTTAGCAAAAATTGGTTTTTGGTTTCACAAGAAAAGGAGTTCTAACTTGCAAGTTGTGGAACTAGCATTCAAGGGTGTTCAAGCTTGTGGTGGATCAACTATAGAGGGATTCTAATTTGATTCCTAGCTATCAAAATCATCCAAACCAAACCCAAGAACAAAGGTTATGATCTTGAACTTAATCTATGTTTGTTCTTCATCTTATCTCTACATGCATGTAGCATGATCCTCTTGAAAATGGAATTTGTGTTCATGATTTTATGCTTCCGTTGCAAACTCTTGTTTTTGAAACTAATTAGATGAACCATGATTTCCAACATTAACCGCTTGATCGGAAGTGGGGCAGAACATGGGGAAGGGGCCGGCAATAGGGGCGGGTACGTTGACGGAGGCTCGTGGGGACCCTTGGAAGATGGAAATGGAGGACATAGTTTGTCTTCGATGAGCTTCGCAAGCCCATAAGCGTGATGAAGGTCGGTTGGTTTGTGGAGTGCAATTTCATTTTGAATGTCTTCGCGAAGGCCGGATAAGAAGCAATTCAACAACGCTTCCGGGGTGAGGCCGATGACACAATTGCTAGTCTTCTCAAAATCGGCTTGATAAGCAGCCACGGTGGAAGTTTGTGTGAGTTTGAAGAGCGTTGCTTGATGATTGACGTATGTAGACGGGCCAAAACGCAATTCCAATGCTCGAGAAAACTCCAGCCATGTACCAAGCATTTGGTTATTAGCCAAATGTTTGTACCAACTCAAAGCTTCGCCGGTGAAATAGAAGACGGAAAGTGACAAACGTTGCGCCGGCGGAATCCCATAATAATCGAAGTAATTGGTGGCTTGAAAGAGCCAGTCAAGCGGGTTGGTACCGTCAAAAGTGGGGAGAGAAATTTTTGGTGGTCGTGGGTGATGGTTCGCTGGCGGCGGCGGTGGCGGTGGTGGTGGTTGTTTGATGTCGTTGGTAGCGAGAATGTTAACGATGTTGGCAAGTGTTTCGGTTTGAGTAGTCATGTTGGTAGATTGCGTGGCCATGTGAGTGACAAGCGTGTCGAGTCGGGCGGCTGTGGCGGTGGATATTTGAATCAGGGTTTGGAGTTGTTCTTGGATGGTGGGGGACTCATCGGAGGAGGAGGAGGCGGTGTCTTTGCGTGGAGGCATGGTTGCGAGAATGAAAGCACCAATGATACGAGCCAATTAGAGATGGCTAATCTACTAAGAAACAAGAAGGAACAGAGACAAATAATGAACACAACTTTCTACTTGATTTCTTTCAACGTAAACAAACCAATTTAAATATGCAATTACCTAATGCTAAACTAGAATTCAGGAGAAAATGCATGCATAATAAAACGTGGGTTCCTAAATTGCTGCAACTACATGTTGACTAATTAACCACCTAAAGAAACTAGTCATGGTAGTGGGTCGGCAGATGGGTACGGCTTGTATCATAAGTTCAGAAACCCTTTGACCAAAAACCATTTTTCTTTGTGATAAAAGTGCTATGTGTAGTTGTTATTGTTTCTGTGAGAAGTGTGTGTTGGACAAGACAAATCGACTATGTATATATAGGCAAACTTCACCGATGAAATTATTTGTATGTAACTAAATCTACATATGAAATTCATTAATAAATTGAATTAAATTCTACATATGAAATCCATTAATAAAGTGAAATTAATTATGTATAATCAATAACTTCAGCGTCCATTGACTCTATCCATTCCACCTTCTATATAAGCTATGCACGATCGACTGATTTCAACCTCTTAAAATTCTGATTTCCAGTCTTCAACCGATCAACACTATCTAGTTGAAATTCTTCAAGTCAGTGTATCCATCTTGCCTAAGTCGGTGCAATCACCGTTACCGACCGTTGTTCCCGTCTTGCCAATATGTGACCCACAAACAAATTGGTACGAAATACAAATCGCTAAAGACTGCGATCCAGATCGCGTTTTGTACGTGATTGTACCGAAATGGGTACACGTGATTCAGAACGCGAAACATCGATATTCCAGCGGTCCATGTGACTATGCTTAAGTAACCCCCCTAATACATGAAAATTTACCACCTTCTAAGGCCGAATTTGGTTACCTTTGTATTGCAAGGTACGAAAGTCGTTGCTTCATGAAGCGTATAAATTTAAATATTCGGTACATCTAGGGAGCATAAAAATGTAGTTGGATTTGAAATTGTTTTATTGATGGCCAAACATGAAGGTGGATATTGTTAACTATATAGAAAATTGTTTAGGATGTTCGTTTATGAAGATCGAACATCAGAGACCATAGTGATATAGAGTGGAAATGCAATAAGATTACTATGGATTTTGTGACCAAATTACCAAGAATAAAAAGACATCATGATATGATGTGGGTTATTGTAGATTAGCTAATCAAAGACACATATTTTCTTGTTGCAACAGATGGTTCAGTGATTATTCTTTATTTTTAATTATTAGTCGATTTGAAAAAAAATTAAAAAAAATTATAGATTACTACTAAAGCTCTCGGATAACTCTGATAATAAAATTTCCATTAATTCTATTTCTTGAATAAAAGTATTTACTCCTTATGAAATCGATATGACCTTTTCTTTATATTTTTATATTTCATGTACTTAGACAAAGATGACCAACCAGGCAACCAGTTTACTGAGTGCATTCACGATAAGCGGGTATTTTTCTTTTTATTATTTTTTAATTTTTTAAAGAAACTCATAATGGAAAAGCTTAATATCTATCTCATAATAAGAGAGCTTTTTTAATTTATTTATCTACAAGACTTATAAATTTATTTTTATTTTTACTTTTTATCATTTATCGTTGTTTGTACAAGTCGTCTATTTACGTATGGTTGAAGACATATATATATATATATATATATATATATATATATATATATATATATATATATATATATATATATATATATATATATATATATATATATATATATATAAAGACGATGTAAATAGGAAGAGATACACCTGGCATGTCTTTTTGAAGATGAAAGTTCTATAGTTTTTCTCCTTCTAATTTTCTATGATTTTCATTTATTTTGTTATCTATTTTAAACGAAGGTTTTCGTTGGAGATTGACACCTGCATTACTTGATGCTCAAGCTTGGTCCGTAAAAACATGAACGTCGTTTTCACCGTCTCAGTGGTCCACTAATTTTACTCCACCTTTGGGACACACGTCAAATTTTCTCTTTCGATGCCACTACTATCCACCACCACTTCAATATATTGATAACAGTGAAGGTCCCCAAGAAATTTATACCATACCATCGACAATTCAATTGTTCAGATAGACGCTTCACTGCACCACATGTTTCCTCTCTCTTATCTTAACCGTAATACATGTACGAAACATTTGTATACGACCACCGTTCTCTTACCATCACCGCTACCAGTTGTTACGTTACCACTGTCTCCTCCGGTTTATATCATCGATTCTCATTGATTTGGAAAGATCTACTTCCCTTTCTACATATATATTTCATTCCTCCTCCTAAATCTTTCAATCTCTTTCTCCTTTGCAACTAGATTTTGTTTCCCGTTTTTGCTGATTTGATTTATCATTTTTTACCAGTGATTTCCGATTGTGTATTGCTGGTGATGTTGTTGTTGAAGAAATCGAAATAGCTAAAGATGATGCTCCATCGAGGTCTGGTTTCTATGTTTTCTAATTATGTCGGTTTTTTTCCTTCTTTCATGGTAATTAATTGACCTTCATGACCTTTATTAGTTTGGGTACTGGACACGTTAACAGGTCCGTTGCTCTCAAGAATTAGAACAATTGATCTCTAATCTTTCGCTTCCTACAATCTATCAAAATTTGAAGATGAAGAGTCTTGATGGTACGATTATGAAGAGTTCATCGATGTTGTTGATTCGTGAACCTGCATAGAGAAGAGTAAAATTATCTCTGGGAATGAATCGGCCTCTCATCGTCTCCTCTCTTTTTAATTGATGGTGATAAACCTAAAATTTGTTGGTTTTCTCGGTATGTATTCTTGTTTTATATTGGAGAGTGTCAAAGAAAACTCACTTGGAGGCTTTTTGACGACTAACCTGCTACTTTAATCTGACATATATGTGGGTTATTTGTTCTATTTAGTTTGAGAGCATTACAACAACGAATGAGACTTTTTGGCGATAGATATAACGACCGAAATATTACAGACTGTCACTCCAAGCCTTCGCCAATGTTAAAAAGAAGGATGACGGCTAGAATCTGAAAGGTTTTCTGCAACTATGAACTAAAAATCCTAAGTTCACATGCAACCTATATAGATCTAGTTTTTCTTCTAATTAAACATATAACATATCCTAGAAAGCCAGAAGAAATTAACTAAAAGAATAAAATAAGAAAAACTAACCTTTTAGGATTTCTTGGAAACCAAGCAGCACAAATGTCCTGCCTCAAATGAAGTCACACCCTTAGCTGAGCTCTTGGCCGAAAATTCCTTGGGAGAGAGAGTCAAATTTCGTGGTCTAGGGTTTAGGGAGAGCCTCCCTATTTATAGCCTCCATGTGGTGATCAGATAATCGTTACAGATAAGCCTTTTTGAATTCGAATTAAGATAAACTATTATTTTAATCATTCAAACACCATTTATCTGTAGTATATATATATATATATATATCTCGAAAATATATATATCTATATATATAATTTCGTTCACCACATGGTTACTCACACTGCCACTTACTCAACTATCGAATAATTACAGTTTTAGTCCCTGCACCTTTAATTAATCAATTTAACTGCCAAATTAATTCCAATTAATTCCAGAAAAATTTCTAATTAATTATTATAGTTTCTAATTAATATATTATCACTTAAATATATTAATAAACTATTTATTTAATTTCTATTGATTTATTAATCACATAATAAATCAATCTTTCTCTCTACCGGACTTTCTGCCAATCCTCCAACTATGAGGGCAACCCAAATGGACTATGCTACTATTAATTAGATAAATACTAATTATTAGTCATGGCTTAGACACCTAATCCAACAGTCTCCCACTTGGATAAGTCTATGACTAAAATTACCAATTTACCCTCTAATTAATTTAGCAACTGTAGCTTCCTAGAAACCGCTGCCGAACTCTGACCTAGTCAGTTCTGTCCAAAGATAAGTGATCATATGATCCTTCGTCCAACAAGATATTTTCAGACACGAGACATGGATTGAGATCAATCTCTGTCTGATACTCTGTTTCCCGATTTTCGATTCTGCTTATGACTTTAGAACTTCTAATTGAACACATCAATTTAGTCCAGGCTGGCCAGCACTTTAGTCAACTTCAAAATCATCGAGAGGCCTACAGATATCTGTTTCCCATCAGGGTCAAGGAACGAATAAGCTTTGACTCATATGCTTATATCTTTTACCAGTCAAATCATTCACAACAACACGTTTTATAACATCGAGTTACCGATGCGTTTTCGTATTATCAATGAACAACTGCCTTGTAAATTATAACTCATATCTCTCCACTTCAAGATCATAAGATATTACCGTCTCAACATTGCTTGTGATATAATCCATGAAGTAATCTATTGAGCGTGGGTTTATCCAGTACTCAAATCTCTATTTCTAAGTACTCATGAATGTTGTAGCAATCCTATTGCTATGTCTAACTCCTTAGACAGTCTACAAACCAATTCATGACAGTCTTGATTCAATACTTACTTCCCAAAGTATGAGCGACTGTGGACCTATCTGAATAATTAAATTATTCGGGAAGTAAAACATGCAAAAGTGAAACATAAAGATCTGACTGGCAGCTACTCCTGCTTATTACCAAGTCTCCACAAGGTAATCACCAAGTCTGGTCTTGTCATAAACTATTATCGGTTTCAAAATTTCTTTTAAACTTTCAATTCTAATTTTACATCTATGTCTTTATGAACCTTACACTCTTTCTATGTATCCAAAGTATCTTATACTTGTACACTCTATTGCAGATGATCCAATCGGATGCCCATCCGATAACATCTCAATATGTTATCCTATCAATTTCTCTCCTAACTCCATTCTGGTAAAGTGTATTGTGACTTCCTATGGTTCTGGGGTCTTTAGTCTACTTGACTGCACCCTAAGACTATTTTGAGGTGTTATGATGTGTCGGTGACCCACACGCGCTCCATCAGAATACCAACGAGATTCTTTAACCATGAAGTCCATTAACATCATGTCCTGATGTTAATAATTACCACTTTGAAAATCTTTCAAATTAATACTATCACTTTCACCCTAATCATTTCCTAATGAATTCTCACTTTAGTCCATCCAGTATTCCCAGCCAGGCAATGTCCTGAATCCAACTTACTATACCCTAAGCATTAAGTTATCAGGACATGTTCATGACTTTATGATCGATCCAAAACTTGTGGAACCCGATCTAATCCTATTCCAAACCCTTTCGGAATCCAAGGATTATTTATAATCCTTTGTGTCATGATTTTCGAAAAACTATTTTCCTTTCGGAGACTTTTCTCGTGCATCTTGAATCTTATCAAGATCATGCTTACAATGGCTAGGTCTATGCTGGTGATTTCATCTTTCCAATAGATGACTGTGAATTACATGAGTATGTTGCACCTTCTTTATTTCTTTCATGCCAAGTCATCATACTTTGCAATGACAAGAAAAACTTTTCCTAAGTCTATGCATCTTGAATCTCATCAAGATCATCTTGGCAGAATCTGGATCTATCTCATAGACATTTACAACCACCTGAGTATGCCGTATTTCTATTAAGGCTTTCATAGCGATCCGTCTTTTAACACCAAGTCATTACACTTCATAATGAAAAGAGACGTTTCCTAGAACCATTATTTATCCCACATGTGGGGATAGTGGATAACGGCGACTCCCACTGGCTTTGACACGATTATAGGCTATTCACAAAATCCAGAACTTATGGCACATTTTGAGAATCTAAACCTTTCTGACATTTTAATGGAAATCTTTCAGCCCTTTCTCAAAATCCAATCCTATGGCATATTTTGAGAATCTGAATATCCTTTCTTGCGAGATGCCCGTGGGACGAAACCCGAGACTATTCACCTTTGTACCGGGACTCTCTTTGTGAGTCTCTATTAGTGTGCCGGTGATCCACACGTGCTCCACTAACGATTCACAATGTACCGTACAGTATTCTTTCAGATTCCATCCTCTATTGAGATTACTTCTCCCGGAATCAATTACTTGACTCTAAGTATCGTCTCACTCAACCAGATGTTCTGAAGGTATGTATTTGTCCATGTTGCTTTCTTTTGATGATTCAGTTACTCCCACTGGTTTTTAGACCAGGTGTAGAATCAATCAAATTTTTCACATAGACTGTGTCTCGCCCTGAGGTTCTCTTGTTTGGTAGCAACCGGGCTCACCAATGCTTCCCAATAGTCGGATTGTGAATCCGTACTAACTATAGTGTTTTACCACCAATCGGTGTGTCACCCCAATCATAGCTACTTATGATGGTGATCAATACTACTGGTTAAGAGGAGATTGTGTCAGTTGTAAAGTAGAAATCTGATTTCTGCTCCAAGCCTAGTGATGACTAAAAGGTTCTTTCATTGCTAATCCTAAACTCATTTAGGACTGTCCCAACTCCCACTGTTTCCTTAGACCATGAGTTCTTTCTAAAAGAGCTCTTTAGTTACAGTGGGATAGCTAATGAAACGACAATGCTGATCAAGTTCAGCTGGCCATGAGGTTCAGATGAACACTACAAGACCCTGGACTTTCTATGTACAAGTGGGATAATCCCAGCTTTACATTTCAGGCAGTGTCTGCAAGACCTACTTAGTCTAGGATGTGGTCGGAATATGGTTTATATGGACTGACTGGTATATTGTTCATCTTATTTGAAACTAATTGGCAATGTATCTCATACACCGAGGATCGAACTGTTTCGACCAATGCTCCATTATCTTCCCTAAGACACATTATAACCATTAATATTCTTGGAAGAGAATGAACTGTGAAATCTTTTTCTCAGTTTATGTTATCGCTCAGGTTCTGTGGAACTTGTACTTCCTTTGAAGTCCTTGGACTGTTCAAGGTTTCAATTCAATTGCTTATCCTGATAAGCAATGTCATATTCGTCATACCGAATGATGAATATCGTGAAGTACAAACAATTGTGTTCTATATCAAGATTCTAGCAATACACAACAACAGGTGTGTCCGTTGCTCTTAATCTCAATGTCCTTTACATATCTATGTAAACTTATGACTTTGTTCAAGACTTGCAATCTTCAGTTGACTCTAAGTTAACTGATTCCAAAATCCTATCCTCTGGATCTTTGGGTGATTCATTTCTTGCCACATGTGCTTTATAAAGAACTTAATCATCATCTGACTCCAAGTCAGATGATTCCAAAGTCCTGTCCAACTGGACCTTTGGTTGATTCATTTCTTGACACATTAAGAAATCAATTCATCAAGTGACTCTAACTCAAATGATTCCAAGGTCTTGTCAAACTGGACCTATGGTTGAATTGATTCTTATAACATTTGTATTAACAATCATAAATGACACAATTCTTGAATCCAAACACTTTGGATGCATCAACATTCAAATTATTACTAATAATACATTCAACACATTCATATAACATTTCAAGGATAATTTTAGACAACAGGTGTTAAAAGAAAATTGACAATTTTATTAAAACAAAATCCTTGAACAATGTAATAGACAATGTCAAAAATGTATCTAAAGACTAATAACAATACTTAATATCTATCTAAACTTCAAAACTGCACGAGCTGGAGATCCAATCCATATGTGCTCCTATGCACCAGAGTCCCGTGCCTTCTTGATTCCATGCATACAAACCAAAATGTGACTGTCACATTATGTATCAAGAAATCTTGGAACAGGAGTTTTGAGGTTTTTAGATATACCTGAGCTTTCAAAAGAGTTGGAGCATCTTCCAATTTTTCCGTGACTGTATCCGATTTAGCGGATTCCCAGTTTGAGACATGTCTAGTCGATCTTGACCGTTTCTTGTTACGTCTCTTCACTGGATTTAATCCAGAAGTAGCTGAGCCATTGGAGCTATGTCTGTCCAAGAGTGACTCGTATAAAGTCAACAGTGGACGCATTTCCATGAGGGCCTTTTTCTGGTCTTCCTTTCTATACGTCTGAATGAACAGATCGTACTCATTTGTCAGCGAAGCGAGCAGGATGTTAACACTCTCCTCCTGACTCATGGGATGACCAAGTTTACATAACTCGCCTATGTACCCTTCAATCTGAAGAACATGCGAATTGATGCTACTTCCTCCCTTTAGCTTGCACTCTGCAAGTCTTCCGAGGATTCTAGCTCGTTCCTCTTCAACTGGTTTTTGGAACCTTTCCTCCACCAGTTGCATCAACTCATATGGCCCCAAGGATTCAAAATCCTTGCGGAACTCGGGGTCAATGGTTGATAGCATGAGGTCACGAATCTCTTCGGATTCATCATAAGGACCTTTTATGATGACTTGTTCTGGTGGAACTGGGATCGGATACTCGGTGAGATGTAGCTTGCCAGCAATGCCGAGACCCAGTCTCCAATTGCGAAGCCATTCTTTACAGTTGAGGCCAGTCAGCCTTTCCATATTAAGCAGGTGCATTCTGATGCTTTCAGAAATGGGTGAAGGAGGAGAAGGAGGAGAATAGACACTTGACATCTATAAAAGAAATAGAATTTATTAGTTTAACTGTTCCTTTTAAATAATTACCCAATATATTATTTATTAAGGCTAGGATCCAAAATACCCCAACTATGGTGTGAAGAGGGATGCCGTAATCACAACATAATGGTCATTAAGGTAGATAAACACTTATCAATTTCATCTTATGAAATTCCTAGTTCTGATGAGATTCATTAAACTTTTAAATGGCATGTTTAATCTCGGATGTGCCCCACTGTTTGTGACTGGGATGCCGAGGATCACAAACTGGATGTGAATAACCATGCAAATTAGCTTGGTACTCTCGGGTTAATTATCATCTCTAATTGATGTGCCGGTAAACCACACACGCTCCATCAACAATGATAATACCCGGGAAACCCATTGCAACTCTTTATGAACCCCAATTGGCGTGCCGGTTAACCACACACGCTCCACCAATGTTTCATAAAGTCCAATGTGCAATTTCATGGATTAGCATCAATTCACATTTTTCCTAAAGTAACTAGATTGGGATTTTATTAAGTGTTCTAGTACTTTGAATCATTAACTTTTAGTGATTATTAGGTGGTCCTATCAAACATGTTCGGCTAACGACCCTCCACTGATCAGGCGAGCGGTGGGCGAGAGTGTTCACCCATTAGACCGCCATTTTATAGGCAGTCTCCTTATACCCACTTTATAGACCAGCTTCGTGAATGAGGCCTACTAATGATTTGACTAACCATTTTAATCTTATACATATAATAATAACTCCCTAATTATAATATATATAAGATGTAATTTTTTAAACCATTTAAAAAATTGTTTCTGGTTTATCTTTTAATTTATTGCCAATTTAAACTATTAAATTTCAAATTAAATTAAACCTTAAAATCGATTTTAATTATCTTTTAATTAACCAATTAATTAAATTAATTAAATTTGATATTTTAAACATTTTAAAATATTTTAGGATTTATCTATTTAATTTTCGCCAATTTAAAGCAATTAAATTTTAAATTAAATTAAATCCTTGAATTATCTTTTAATTAACAATTAATTAAATTAATTCAAAAGTAGATAGGTTTTTATCAAATTAATCAAATTAATTAAAACCTATCCTAATCCCTTAAATTTCGATTTTTAGGATAAAGGGTTTTAAGGTTTATCTTTTAAACAATTTAAAGTTACCAAAAATAGAATACCTTCTAACCTAATCCACAAAAAATCGCCAAATCATAGGGGAGGGGCTAGGGTTTCTAAAACAAACCCTAAATTTCGAAATTGGCCCCATTAGGGTTTATAAACAATTAAACCCTAATTTTCAGGAAAGTAGTTATAGCAATTTAACAAGAAAAACAACCAAATAGCTCTGATACCACTGAAAGGTTTTCTGCAACTATGAACTAAAAATCCTAAGTTCACATGCAACCTATATAGATCTAGTTTTTCTTCTAATTAAACATATAACATATCCTAGAAAGCCAGAAGAAATTAACTAAAAGAATAAAATAAGAAAAACTAACCTTTTAGGATTTCTTGGAAACCAAGCAGCACAAATGTCCTGCCTCAAATGAAGTCACACCCTTAGCTGAGCTCTTGGCCGAAAATTCCTTGGGAGAGAGAGTCAAATTTCGTGGTCTAGGGTTTAGGGAGAGCCTCCCTATTTATAGCCTCCATGTGGTGATCAGATAATCGTTACAGATAAGCCTTTTTGAATTCGAATTAAGATAAACTATTATTTTAATCATTCAAACACCATTTATCTGTAGTATATATATATATATATCTCGAAAATATATATATCTATATATATAATTTCGTTCACCACATGGTTACTCACACTGCCACTTACTCAACTATCGAATAATTACAGTTTTAGTCCCTGCACCTTTAATTAATCAATTTAACTGCCAAATTAATTCCAATTAATTCCAGAAAAATTTCTAATTAATTATTATAGTTTCTAATTAATATATTATCACTTAAATATATTAATAAACTATTTATTTAATTTCTATTGATTTATTAATCACATAATAAATCAATCTTTCTCTCTACCGGACTTTCTGCCAATCCTCCAACTATGAGGGCAACCCAAATGGACTATGCTACTATTAATTAGATAAATACTAATTATTAGTCATGGCTTAGACACCTAATCCAACAGAATCCGCATTTAATCGGGAAGTTTATCGTCTTCCATGTGCTAAATAACAATTAATTGTCTTGATATATGAATAATTTTAACGTCGCTCGTACAAATTACGATCAAATTATTGGACTTATTAAAAATGTTACCAACATTCTAAAGCAATTTCATCAGAACATTCAACTTGATACGAGTTTCAAAATACCAACATAATTTCGAGAATAATTTCCCTTTTTCTCTTTCCGAAATTGTAACAATTTTTAGTGTTATGTGGAAATAACAAGTATGGTGTTGAATAAAATGAAATAGTGGTAGAAATTTGCTTTTCGGGGGTTGAAAATATGTTGTCAAAAATGAAAAAGAACTTGGTCCCACTTCAGGTTAACAGCAACAGAGCGACCGTTTGGAAAAGGTTCATTATGAGAGCTTCTACAATCTAAAGATCATAACAGATTTTGCTTTCCAGGATTTTGAACAATAGTAGCCTGAAGAAAATAGCAAAACCGAAAGACCATGTTGAATATTTGACCTACAATTTGTGGTAGAATCATTGTTTATTCTAAACAGAAGCTCAATTGTCTTGTAAATACTATTATTTACAAATTGAGTTCTATATGACCAAGATCTTAGCGGCATAGTATTCTAAATTATATTAAATATGTTTGTCATTTATAAAAATGTCCCATTTTGATCCGTTGTCTAAACTACATGACCCACCCATTTTGACACATTTCAGTTATACCCTTTAATAATATCAATATCTTTAATGATCAAAAAGGTAAATTGTTGCGTGGTTTTGTAAATGGACAGGACGAGAAGGAAATTCAAAAGAAAACAACTCCACAACGTCGTGTGTTTCAGTCAGTCATAGAATCTGATATGGCTAACTTTAGGTACGTTTTTACTACCATAGATATATTTAAAAATCTTAGATTATTCTTGCCAAAATTTTATATTATTTCTAATGTGATTATGCTACAAGGTACCATCATACGAGCAGCTTCGCCGATATTAAATTATGGGAAGCTTTTAAGGTAAGGATGAAGGGTTGTAAGCTCATTATTTCTTGATATCCCTTTACCGTTTGAGGCCAAGATTGATAGGTGGACAAACTAAGGATTGTTGTGTGGATAGATCCTAAAACACAGTTGCACCGACGCATGGCAAGAGACTAACATCTGCACTATTTGTTCAAAACTAATCCTCCTAACTAAATCATGATTATTCAAGTTTGGTCCCCCTCTTTCAAACAGAATCAAGAGCATATATATTACGGTCCAATGCAAGAAATAGCAATGTACTTTCGGTTCTCTACGTATTATAGCATTTCACTTTCATTTACTTATATTACAGTTCCATTTATTTCTTTCTAAGGCATTTTTACATTGAAGAATCTAGCCAATTAAAGCACTATTATTTTTTATCTATTGGGATGTTATACTTTGAAAATTTTACCCAATATAGCATTGTATGCATTTAGCTGAAAGCTGCTATAATTGGGAAGATTTTTCAGTGTAGAATTTAACAGATGAAGCATCGTTTTTTTCTTTCAGGAGTAGCATCTCAGAAAAATTTAGATACAACAATGGTCAAGTATATATACAATTGCAATAAATAGTAGTGTACTTTCATTTATAAGTGTATATAACATCATACTTCCATTTCTTTTGATTATGACGTCGTACCTTCAATCTATATGTTATTAATATCAATTACTTTGATTTCCTTGTCGATAATAGCATTGCTTTTTCATTTTCGTATCCAAATTAGAACTTAATTTCTTCTTGAATTTTGATGAATTCTATGGAAAAGTGCAATACCGTGAAGATTTGATCAAACTGTGATTTGAGTTCTTTATGATTTCAAAAATGTTCAAATTTTTTTTCATTTTTAGTATCGGCATCTTCCTGGTCCAAGTGTAAGTCGGCCAGGTGTTGGAAGGCACGTTGACCAAGATGATGATCTAAATTCTTTGTAACGTAACATGTCAAGCCATTGTACTTTGAATGTTTTACTATTAAGATATTGTAATTTAAGTATACGCTTGATCAGTTATAGCATCATACCTTCAAAACATGACCTAATAAGACATTTAACTATTATTACAAAGTACTTTTAAAACATTGCCAATTACAATATTAAAACTTGCATCCGTATGATTTTATTAGAAAAATACCAAAATTACATGCATGGGTCGTGTTTAACACGACCTTTAAACGTAGCTAGTATATATATATATATATATATATATATATATATATATATATATATATATATATATATATATATATATATATATATATATATATATATATATATATATATATATATATATATATATATATATATATATATATATACCACCATAATCACTAAAAAAACTCATGACAAGAGCTTGCGAATCTGCATGTTAAAAGCTCGGAATTCAATAGGCTTCCACAATAGTTTGTTCTTCTTTTTTTTTTCAAGCGATTATTTGATTAAATAAACTTTTAAAAAACTTTTATTATGGATACTCTTATTTTATTGTATAAAAGAAGCTCTTACAAGTCAAAACAACTAGTTTATGAGTTAATCAATCCAAAGAAATTCAAACTTTATTTTTCAAAAACTTGTTAATTTATAAATTCTTGACCTTTTCAACTGACTCTATCAGCACATATATTTTTAACCAATTGTAATTCATACAAAAAAAATAGCGGTCTCATAAATTTCTTTTCTACCGTTGAGATTATTTGGGGCTCTAAATTTGATAAGTTATTGTTAAGTTCGATTAAAAAGCTCAACACACATGTAATTTCTACTATTGTATATACTTTTATAACTTATTTCTAGTTACCTTTAGTATCCTTATCTTTTATTACTTTGGATTTTTCGGACAATCATATGATTTGACAGAAGATTCATTCGATTATTCTAGTACAAGACAAATTCTTCATAAGAGAATACCATAAATATCGTCAAAACAGTCCCATCAAATAAAAATACATACATTTGATAAATCTTTATTTAAATTCTATGATAATTACTTTATTCACGTTCCAATAATTAAATACGCACATACAGTTAGATCAAAGTCTTATATATTGATTAAGCGTTGTATTACTTACATTCGATAAAATCAAAAGCAAGTTCCCCGTTAACAATTCATGTATCTAGCACGCTTACCAAACTTCGATCTCTATTTAAAATATTCTTGTAAAAATAACGTTAGTCCTTCAAGAAAGGAAGTAAATTTTGTCTAATATAATATATAGAAGCTCAAGTTACCAAAAAGAAACTAGAAATAATTATTTATTTATGCAATATACCTATAAGATACGGAATTTTTACTAATTATACCATAAATTTTTTAAATTGTTATAAATATTGACTTCAATTACCCATTATAAATTGATAAAATAATCTACTTTACGTACATTCGTCGACGGAAAATAGAATGGATAATGGGTTTTTACCAAAAAGAAATTCTAGTTATGAAGTACCGACCAGTGATGAATCGCCATAGTAATCGGCGATACCAGAAGCCGCCCACAAACGTTCATTGAACGAATCCTGCAAATCATCAGATATAAACGGCGTACGGCAAAGCGGGCAAGTTTTCCGATCATGGTCCATCCACCGGTCGAGACAGCATCGGTGGAATACGTGTCTGCAGTTACTTAACACACGGATCTCGTCGCCGCCATCAAACTCATACAAACAGACCACACAGCTCTCCGGCGGGTCAATGAGGTCCGAGAACTTGACGACGGGGAGGAGTTCACGGAGGAGCACGGCGGATAACGATTGGAACTGAATTGATGGTTCAGGTTGGGGTGCGTTGGATTCAAATTCGGGTTGAAGTAGATCTTCGAGGCCGATAAAGGAGAAAATGCAGGAAATGAGTCTACGGATGAAACCTAGAAGGGTTAAGAAATGGATGATGAATTTTGGGAGGAAGAGATCTGTGTAACCCACCGGAAAACCCATGATTTTGAAGAAATTTTTTTTCTCTGAAATGTGGTTTAAATTTTGAAAAATTTAGGTGGGTGAGATAAAATTTTGACAGATACTGATCATTGGAATGCGACTGTACGTGAATATTTGGTGGAATGAACAGTGGTGTTTGTTTTGATGATGACGATGGTGAAAATGGAGGAGAGGTGCCGTGGAAGTATAGATATATGTGTGGAGGGATAGGGGTAGTTAAATGTGATTATAATATTTGTTAAATAATTATAATAATAGTTTATTAGATTGATTATAAAAAAATTTAAAATATTTTTTATATATGAATATATATATATATATATATATATATATATATATATATATATATATATATATATATATATATATATATATATATATATATATATATATATATATATATATATATATATATATATATATATATTAGTATAAGAGTTAATTTCATATTTTCATTGTTTACTATCATGCTAGCTTAGTGGCTGTTTGATTTTATCTATTATCGGGTTCTGTAAGAGGTTACGTCTGACTCGGTCAAACCGTTTGATAACCTTAAAATTTATCATTGATTCGACATTAAATTTATCTCTTAACCGGTTAGCTCCTGAATAAGTCTGACAAAGTCAAACACTGACTCAATCAACACTTACTTAATCAACAAGTATCAAACAACCTCTTAATCATTATAACCGTTTGATCAAACTACAATGATTTTTACTCAGTCCCATATTGGCATTTAACCTACTCTTTAGATCAATACTTAAGGCCATCAGGTATGCCCTCTCTCATACTCTCACTTTTTGCCTACCACCTCAGCATTCAGTCAGCATTTCTCTCTCCTCGCCTTACCCCCGGAAATGGTCACATCTCACTACCTCTCACTTCCTCTCACTTTTTAATTTAAAAAGTATATTAAAAATAAAATAAAAAGACAACAAATAATTTCATACACTAAAATATAAAATACTTCTTCAAAATAAAATACTTCACTAACACAAAATACGATAAATTAAAACACACAATACGATAATTAAAATCCTAGACACGATAATTAAAACACAAAATACGATAATTAAAACACAAAATACGATAATTAAAATCCTAGACGCGATATCCGTGAAATCGAGGTTCATTTTTCAAGACATTCCACGCATCCAGATGCGTGAAATCGTTGTCGTACATCGCCCGATACTCTTCCAAGGATTGGGAAAGGATCTGCTCGTCGGTGACCCCCTCGTGGCGGTTCGCTTGCATAACTTGTTCAAAGTTATACACTTTGAACGACAAATTCCTCCATTTGAAGCACATATGATCTTTACTCTTAAATTCATTTACGCCCAAGATTGTGTAAAACGAATCCGCAACACATTGCCAGAAACCATGAGCATGACTCCTCATATCGGGGTCTTTAGTTTGGATGACCCGCCGATGACGGTTACCATTTCCCACAGAGTTTTCATTTTCCACACCGGCCATTTGAAAATGTGTGTGTATTGATGTGTAGGTGAAAAATGTGTGTGTATTGATGTGTATGTGAAAAATGTGTGTGTATTGATGTGTATGTGAAAAATGAGTGAGATGTGAATATATTTATGGGTTATTGTCACTGTAGCACATCAAAGTTACCAATTTTAACCGATTTGGTCATTGAAGTTATTTTTTTGCGCAATTAGTCATTAAACTTGTGAAAAACGTGTCAATTATACCTAATTGAAAGGTTTTAAGAGTTCTGCCGGTCAAATGGTGTATGTGGCATGATGACATGGACGGTGAGTCCACGTAGACTCCAACTCATCCTGCTAGTTTACTTGTACATACATCATTACAATTTGTACAAAGTCAAATACACTCCTCGACTACTGTGAAACCTTGTAAACTTGCAAGATAAATATTCAATCGCCTTTGAATGATAATCAATATCAACCCTAGATCAGGTACAGTGGAGTCTACGTGGTACTTCTGCTTGCAGGAGAAGGCTCTCTGACGATTACATTACAGTGTTCATGAGATGGAATTAGGGCTAGAAGAACAATGAGATCGCAAAAACCCTGGAACTAACCATGAAATCAACCAAAGTTCTTCATGGTCTGAAAAAGTTAAAACTTCTTCAGACAAACAAGGAGAAGGCGACTCCCGCTCTGGATCCATGGAAGAACAGAGATCTGGAAAAGACGCTGCTAATAAGGACCAAAAATCAATCTCTAATGATTCAAAATCAAAAAATTTACAAACAACAAATTAGAATCAACAAAACGAATTACCACATGATAATCCAAGCATCATGTCTCCAAATTCAAACCAGGTGATTAATGATGACTCAAAGAACCCTAACACGAATTAGAAGAGGCGATTACAGATGAAAATAACCAAGAGTCGGATTAGAGAATAGAATAAAAACAATACAACAAGTGATTAGCTAACACTAATCAGGTTTAGCAAAGTACCCACAAGAACACGTTCTTCTTTCACACATAAGGCCTCAAGAATCGAAGACAAAACCCAGAATTCTCGAGAAGTTGACAAAACTCAAAAACTGAACAAGGAACCGAAGATTGAAGAAGATGAAAAGTACAAATTCTTAACGACTTGCAGTACGAAAACTGAAGCAAACTAGAAACCTAATTCATGCCTTAATCGAACAATACCTCCTTCGGTTTACACTCCCTCGTCAACATAGAAATTGTAAAAATCGACAAAACATTTTTTTGGTGTTTCCTTGCTGCGTTCTCTGCTTCCATTCACCGTCACTGACGGTTGCCTCACACCAATAGAACGAAATCAGATCCATTTTCTTGACGGCCCAGTATCCATCAGAATTTTCAAGAATCAAAAAGGTTGTTGGGTTCATGGGTTACGTAGCTAATGGGGAATAAACTAATGGGAAAGATGTTTATTATATCCACCGAAACTAATGGATATGAGTATGACATGGACATGAGTTAAAAGTCTATGTGGAGTCACCGTCCATGTCATTATGCCACGTACATCATTTGACCGGCTGGACCTTTAAAATCTCTTAATTAGGTGTAATTGAAATGTCTTTTACAAGTTTAATGGCTAATTGCGCAAAAAAATTACTTCAATGACAAAATCGGATAAAATTTGTAACTTTGATGTGCTACTGTGACAATAACCCTATATTTATAGGGGGTTTTTGAAAAGTTAAAAAAAAAAATTTATAAAAATAGCCGTTTTGCAACGGTCAAAAAAAATTAAACCCAAACGTCGCACGACGCCGTGAACTCGCGCGGGGTGGAGAAAACCCGACGTCGCAGGGGCGGGGCGGTGTTCACCGCGATGCTCGTGGTCGTCGGGTAGGGGCTCGGACTAGCACTCCGGAAGGCCGAAGATGGCTTTCTATGTTTTCGCAACCTAATGTTTAAGTTATAGATGTGTAAGTGCACATATTTTATTTAGTGCACTGATACAACATGTAACATTCTAAATTTTTGGCAGTCAGGATATCGTATGTCCCACCATTGTATATCAGGTACGACCCATTTATGTGGAATCTTAACCAATTTTAATCATCATAATTGTATTAGTATTTGCAATATAAGTGGTCACATCATTGCTAAGTACGGCTAATACACAAACACAGTCACATGTCGGGTTGTTGCACCATTTTACAAAAATATTTATTATCCAAGATAGGGGACGGTATTTGGTTACATAATATTTATAACATCTTAATATTTAAGTGATCGCAAATATAAGTGATCTATCATCTAAGCGATCGCATCATTGCCAAGTGTTGCTAATACACAAGACATAGTCATATCTCTGGTTGTGCACCAATTTTGCAAAATATTATCATCCATGTAGGTGACGATATCCCGAGCTACACAATTTCTATCAAATTTTAATATTTACCTTTTATTATAAAATGTTAAATGTCTTCTAAGTGACATAAGTCTAAAAAAGGAGTCTTTCTAAGTCTCAACACTATCACCCAAAATCCATAAGTCGTAAGTCCCGTCTTCCTGACATACATGAAATGTACATTGAATAAATATCTTTAGGTTTCGAAAAGTCTAAACAATCATGGTTTTACCGAAAATAAAATAAATATAAAATATGTCATATATAATGTACGCCATCTGAATGACATGTACAACATACCAAGCTCAGTAATAAACTATGTTACTAACAATGACAATGGAGTATACATGAGGACCATTAAATTGGTCATGACCAATGCAAAGTGTGCTACTCGAAGGGACTTTCAACTAAAGATGGAAATCCTAACACTAAAGAATATATGGGGGAGTCATTAGACAACCAACACTCATGGTAGATTTAATTGGACCGTTGCCACTAAAGACTCGCTGGTGACTTAAAGACATAAAGATTAAATCAACTAATGGATCCGTATAACATCATATATGTTTGATTCTCTTGACATGACTATTTATATCGTTGTGGAACCCAATTATACACCAACCCATATGTTTTGAATAATATTTATGTAAACAAAAAAAATGGGGCAGGTTTCTGTTTGACTCTTATTATAATGTATTTAAATGGTGCATGAATTGGGTCGTTACAATTTCCATAAGACATCTACCTTGTTAAATTATGTACCACCTCGATAGAGTCTTTTAGGACCCTTCTCTATGACATCATATGTCTAGACTGTCTTTACTATGACTAAATGCAATTCACATTCCAATTATGTAACACCCTCATATGGTCTATTTGAAACAGTCCTTTAAAATAAGTTTTGAAATTGAATTTTATAAAATGAGAATCATTTATGAATAACAATTTGCGGATAACGATCACAGGCAATCAAGTCCTTAACATTAATAAATTTGAAGTGACAAGGAATATGAGGGTATAACAAAATAATCATGAGACAATAGCTTAAAATAAACATCAATACATATATCTCAATTCTAAATAAACGTATTCTAAATGTCCAAAACCAAGATTCATCTTCGGTCTTGCTTCTTGAATGTCTAGTCCTATGATCTGTTCTTATGACTGTGGACTATGTAATGCTTGTTATGGGTAGGACTGTGTCGTGTCCCATTATGGGTAGGACTAGGACGGTGTCTTGTCCCGTTAGGTGTAGGACTATTGACATTTTGTTTTTATTTCTTCTTTTTATAATTTATTTAGTACGTTTTATTTCATTTTTAGTATAATTCGCATGCATATTTTTTATTTTTTATATTTTTATCATTCAGGGATACTTTCTAGTCTTTTTGTGTTTAATTGTAGATAATTTTAAAAACTAGCGGGAGCGGAATGAATATCGTGGAAGCGAAACGGCGTGAAATTATGCGTAGCACGGAATTTTCGGATGCTTGGATCACTTATCGGGCTTGGATTTGGAGCAAGCAAATGAACCAAAATAGAAGACATGGGCTCAAGTGGGATTACCTAGCCCAAAAGGTGGTCAAAATAGGTCAAAACCCGGGTTTAGACCAAAGAAGAAGGACACAAGAGGCACTTTTGGTTGAGTTGAACCGGATCAGGCCCATTATGGGCTTTCTGCGATTTTGCGCGACCCGCGTGGGCGTTTGCACTATGCTTGCGCGACCCGCGCAAAATGTCTTGAGGGACATTTTGTCGTTTCAAGTTAGGGGCTGCTATAAGGGGTAGGGGTATGGGAAAAGGGTTTTTCATGATCTTTTACATCATTTTCATCAGATTTTCGTGGAGAACAAGTTGGGGAGCTTGAGAGAATATTTCTTGAAGCTTTATTCATCATTTTCTTCACTTGGGTTTGTATTATTTTGCTACATTTGATGTTTGGTACATTTCTAGTTCTCTTGTTTGTTCTAGCCATGCTTGGCTAGAACTCTCATTATCAATATTGGGTGAATCCTTGAACAACTAGTTAAGTTTTGAGAAGTTTATGAGTGTTTGGTTCTCAAATCTATGAATACAACTTGTTTACATGTTTAAATTGTTCTTGTGTTCTTGTTCATGAGATTGAATGCTTTGATAATTATTGTTATTTGTTTTCTAAATTACGTAATTGATTTCTTAAACAAATTAGTGACAAATGATTTTTGTAGATGCCTATATTCATTTCAAAAATCATGGAGTTGTGTTCTTCAAAGAGAAATGGAATCTTTTGATTTCACAAATTACTTAAGTTAGATGCTTATTTGACTTTTGATTTTGATTAAGATGATTATTAAGAACTTTTCTAATATACATACAATTAAGAAGAATCTAGGTGTTCAAGCTTTTAAGACACTATATCAAGCTAGATTAAGTCAAATACATTGCACCATAATCTTTGATGATAAACTAACTAGTTGGAATTGTGATGAAATCTCACTATTGATTGTTTCCTTAAACTTAATTCTCTTTACCAAAATTTGATTATTTGTTCTTATTTTTATTTTCAACCAAAACAAACAAACCCCCCCCCCCCCTCCCTTCCCCCCACCCTTTTTATAATGTTTAAAAATATGTATATCTTTTCTAATTGATCGCATAGTTTTACAAACAGAACCAATCTCCGTGGATACGATTCCTTTACCGCTATACGCAAAATTGTATACTAGAAGTAGGGTTTATTTTTGTTGACCTCGACAACCACCAACTGTCCCGAGTCCCGATGTGGTACGTTGAAAGAGTAGGACGGTGCCGAGTCTCATCATATGGCATGTGTGTGACGTGATGGAATGCGTGGTATTTTGGGGAACTCACTAAACTTTGTGCTTACTCTCTCAAGTTAAATATTTTTCAGGTACTTCTTCAGATTAGAGAAAAGGCGCGGTGTGACTGTATCGCATTTCACATATTATTTTGAAACTTCCGCTGTTTTATATTTGAGCTAGATTTGATATTATGGTTTTGTATATGCTGTTTTTCTAAACAACTGAATGAATGGTTTTATAATATTTAAATTATTTCTACGTTTATACTCTGACTTTAAAAATGAAAATTTTGGGCTTAAAATTTGGGACGTTACACTTTTACTTTTAGCACTTTGATTCAATCATATTTTATATAATGAATATGATAATATAAAAATTATTACATCATTTCAAATCCATTACAATAGTTAAACATACATTATAAAGGCCTAACAGTCATTTTAGGCTTTTTTTTTTTTTTTAGCTTTTTGTCACATGTTGACCAATTAGCCATTTTTTACGTATTTATGCTTAACTTGATTTGATATAGTCCATTAATGAGCAATAGTGATTTAAACGTGCATAAATGTTAATAGGACCTTTTAAAGCAATTTCTAACTTCTCTCATTTAGACATCTTACTTTTCTATATTGTATTTTGTTTAGTCTTGGGATTTCATTTTTGTAACTTTTAGGTATGAGAAATCTTACTTTTCTATATTGTATTTTGTTTAGTCTTGGGATTTCATTTTTGTAACTTTTAGGTTATAAGTTGTTTATGAGGTCATCATCAAAGGTAATTCAAAGAATCCAAAGTTAATTTCAAGATACATCTAAGAAATACAAATATCCATGCAATAACCAACTTAGGTTTTAGACCGAACCTTCAAATTTCTATTAATTAGTTCGAAAATAGAGTGTTTGTGCTGTCTAATGCAAGAAATCAACCCAATAGAAAATTTTCAGTTCACCATTACCTTTGAATGTGGTCGTGGTGCTTGTCACTGCCCCAACAGCACCATACGGTACTACTTTTGCTTCCTTTTCTATTCTTTTCCCTATGTTCCTATTGCTGTCCCATAATCTCTTTGTACCTATCGATCATATCATATCTCTCTCTCCCTCTCTCTCTCCTTTCTCTCTCTCTCTCTCTCTCTCTCTCTCTCTCTCTATATATATATATATATATATATATATATATATATATATATATATATATATATATATATATATATATATATATATATATACTCCTTCCGTCCCAAAATGATAATCTATGTTTCCTTTTAAATTTGTCCCAAATGTTAATCCACTTCTAAATATAAATGACATCTTTACCAAAATACCCCTAACTTTAATTGTAACAGCCAACACATCTAGTGCCGGCATTAAATGCAAAGAAAGGGTAAAACAGTTATTTTGTGGGAAAAAATAAGATGCATTTAATATTTTCTTAATCTGTGTGTTTTTTGTCTGTGGACTATCATTTTGGGACGGAGGGAGTATATATATATATATATATATATATATATATATATATATATATATATATATATATATATATATATATATATATATATTATGATGTACCTATTAAGGATTGCTCTGTGTTTACTCTATTTCCTCATCATATACACAAACACAATTATAAGCTTCAAATTAAGACTTTGACTTGGTCAAACTCAATAACAAACTCCATTTATGGGCGTGTTTGGCACGGAGCTTTTGGAAGCGTTTGAGAGCTTCTTGCTTCTAGCGTTTAGGAAATAGCTCTAATAAAAACCAAAATCTTCGTTCGGCGACGCGAGCTTGAAACTTATATTTTAAAGTAAACGCTACTATTTTAAAAGCTAGTTGAAGTAGCATTTAACAAAAAGCTCTACCAATTATATCATTAATTACTATAATACTTTAAAACAATAACCAATAATTATGCAGATGTCCTTTTAAGTAATTTTACATATTTTAAAAGCTTCCAGCTACTTTTACCGAAAATTCATATACAAACTAAAAATCACAGCTTCCGGCTACCAGCTACCCGCTATCCGCTACCCGCTTCCTGCTACCAGCTACCCGCTACCAGCTTCCAGCTAGTTTTGCCAAACACGTCCTATATCACTCAATAATTATTTATTTGTCTTCTTTATATTTCTTAAATACGATAACAAATACATTTTAGATAATATGATTTTGGATCATATATTTGAGGATCGTAACACTTTAAAAAAATTATATTTTGTCTCATAATATCTATTAATTTTTTATTTATTTTAAATTTTTAATATTTTTAATACATTTTGAATCATAACGTTTTTTATCATATCGTTTTGGATCATAAAGTTTTTTGTCGGTTTTTTATCTGGTCATAACATATTTAACCAAATCCAATTTTGGATCATAATAGTTTTTAACTTATACTCCCTCCGTCCTAAAATGATGTTTCCTTTTTAGTTTGTCCCAAAATATTAGTACACTTCTAAATATAAATGACATCTTTATCAAAATACCCCTATCTGTAATTGTAACAGCCAACACATCTAGTGTCGACATTAAATGCAAAGAAAGGGTAAAACAGTCATTTTGTGGGAAAAAGTAAGATGCATTTAATGTTTTCTTAATCTGTGTGTTTTTTTGTCTGTGGATTATCATTTTGGGACGGAGGGAGTATAATTTTGATATTAAGTATCATAACGTTTTTTTTAAAATCATAATATTTTTAAATCGTAACAAATAAAGCATGATAAACATGTTGAATCATAATATTTTTGGAGCATACATATTTTGGATCATGCTATGGTGGATCATATCATAGCAAACTCACTAGTATAATGTATAGTATATAAGAATTCTCACATTTTTGCATACAACTAATTAATAACTGTGATCACAAAACACATAAATAAGTATATATTTTTTAATCGATAACCACTCACATAAAAGATTAGTGTCTGACACATTCATGTTGTAGGTTGATCGGACATGTTTGTTTAATATTTGTTTGGAGGTTCCAATAAGGGATTTTACGTGTAAAAAAATGCGGAAATATCCTAGGTTTCAAGCCTGACTTAGATACCCCCTTCATTTTTTTCTTAATTTACTAATAACTCAAATGTGATAATACATGGTGAACATCAACTAATTGTTTTGTTTCATCACTTAAAATAAGTAATTTCTCAGTAAGATCTAACATTTTTGTAGGTTTTCCTACGAAAATGTCAATTTTCACCGAGAAAGAACATTTTCGTAGATACACTTGCAAAAATGTTATTATTTCTAGAGAAACAATATTTTCACAAGTCTGCTTCGCAAAAATGTTATTTCTCCGTACGAAATAACATTTTTGAACATGTCCCCTATAAAAATGTATGTACCGGGAATCAACACTTTAAACTATAAACAAAATATGACGCATGGACTCGAAAGCAATACCTTAAAATATGAACAAAACACAACGTATGAACTTTGACTCAATACTTTAAAATATAAGCTTTGAAACCACGTACTTGTTTTTTATTGAGCTTGACATCAAAGTGTTTGGGATTACAATTGCGAGAGTTTTGTGTTAATTTCTTTTAAATGAAGTTGAAATATGAAAATTAAGGATTTTTTTTCTTTTGTCTAAAACCACGGGTTTATGGCGATTTCACAAAGTTTTAGCTATTTTTGCAGGTCCTGCGATAATGACGGATATCTTCAGAAAACGGTTCGTTTTGGTGTTTTTTTTTACTAAACTTTAGTATTTTCACAGGGTCCTGCGGAAATGATTCAAAAATTGATAAATTTTTGCATAAATCTCAAAAATACTTTAGGAGGACTAACCAAAATTTGTCATCTTTTCATAAAAATTTCTTATAACAAGTGTTTTTTTATTGCAATATCCATTATTTATCGGAACCTAAATATAACCCATCATTAATAAACATCCAATAATATCAATATACACATGTTACATATTAATCCATCATACTATCAAATTTAATAATGTATTAGCCGTAGAGGAAACATACTTAAGTACCATTGCATCAAGTTTTTACACCTAACATAAATTCTAGTGATGAAAGTATAGAAAAATATTGTATACAAGAAGTCGAATGATAATCCATAAGTGTTGCTAAAAAGTAAAAATCGACGTAAAAGAAGAGAAAACATCTGTATTTATACTGCACTGATCTCATCTTCTTTGCATACACCCACGTCCACAACCATTCTTTTCTTCTTCCATTTTAACACCCTGCAACAGTTTCTCCTGGGAGACTACCAAAACATATCATCACTTGCAAGTATATATAGTCAACTGACTTAAAACTTAAAAAACTTACTCTGTCCCATAACTGTGGATCAGGCTTCTTATAAACGACGACCGTATCAACTGCAGCAGGATTCCATCTACAAACAGAAAGATGTTGCTCGTATACGCTCACCGTCTGATTCTTCATGGAATTTAACTGCACTTTGGTCATGTAAAACTTAAAGGCATTCTGGTCGTTGAATGGACGCGTGTTAAATGGAAAACCGGTATGATTTGCATTTCTATACCAATTCAAGAAAGTTAACGACGGCTTTTCCACTTCACGAGGCGAAATGATTCCCTTAAAAACTTGAACGGAAAATCCCCACGACACAGAAATCGTCCAATTTCTTGATTTGTCGTAACAAATGGATTGTTGTAAAAGTCCAGCAGAATCGACTCTTGTTGGTAACATGAACTGCTTTAGTGCTTCGATTCGGGTCGTCTCCGGGAAGATCGGGTCCACAAGGTCGAGGTGGTGTAGTGACACTAATGGTGTCACCGGGTGTGCCGAAAGTAGCCCGAATAAGTTCCCATACACATCGTACTGGATTCACCATTACACCGGATTTTTTGAATATGTTTATTGCAAATTTGTGTTGAACTCAAATGTAAAGTAAGAGTATTTATTACAGAAATATTAAATGCAATATAAACCTATAAACAAATCTTTTTATCTTATTTAAATAGAATCATTTTATTTTATTTATAAAGTTCACTAATTTGGATTGGAGTATTAAAAAAGTTATATTTAATGTTAAATTATTTAAAATATCTAACAATATTGATTAGTGATATTTTGGTTAAAGGGTAAATGAGTTTTATGAAAGAATAAATCTGCCCAGTGTTTTCAAATTTGGTCAAATAAGCTTGATAAGTCAAACACATATCAGTTTTTTATTTTTAAATTTACAAGTGTAAAAGTTGATTGTCAAACATTTTCGATATGTTATGTACTTAACAGTGTCACTTTAATGCTAACCTGGTGAAAACCGAGTTCTTTAGTGAGTGGCACGCCGAGCTCCGCCATACAAGCCTGCAACCGGTCATCGGAACCGTACAATGTGGGATACCTCTGGATACACCTATCTTGCATCTTTTCCAGCGCCACTGCCAAAGGATAGCTTATGGCTATTCCGCCCCCACCGTACGCCATGCCGTATCTGAAATTTATGTTCTGTATATGACTCTCCGACGAGCTTCCGATATAATAAAACCGATTATGATCGTATTTACTCAAAACCCTTACAAGATTATCTGTAATAAACACTGTATCATCGTCTCCCATCACAAACCACCGCACATTGCCCAACTTCAGCCGTACAGTTTCCGACACAATCCTTGATATCCGAATCGCCGACCGGTGACCCAGCTTGTTTTTGTAAGAAAAATGTGAAGTATTGCCGGAGATTCTCACCGGTGGCAGACCTTCATTGGGTTGAGTTTTCACCGGTTTATCTAACCACACGATTCCCCTCATTTTTGCTTTTTTATTCCACCATAACTTTATGTAATTCTTGCGTGTTTCCCAGAGCTCCGACGACGCTGCAATGCCGAAAACTATGTGTTTCAGTTGTGTTTTCTCCAGTTTAGTGATTGATGAAGCAACGTTGATATTTGCAGATATCACGCCGGAGTTCTTAACGACTGAATGGCGATTAATGGAGCAAGGAGAATCAGATGTTTTTATTAGTTTGAGAGTGTATATGATGTATGTTGCAGAGATAAACAATATGAGATACAACATGAACTTGAACATGGCGGTAGTCATTCGGGGAATGCTGGTCGTTCGTGGGTAGTTTCCGATTTGCTCCCAGAAAATTTCTGTATGCTTTCTGTCGACCAAATTCATATCTTTACTGAAAAAGAGTAAGATGTTTAATTAACTGAATAAGATTGAGGAAATCCAACAAAGGGTTTCAAATATTTGAAAAAAAAATGGTGGGAATATTCAAGAACAAAGAATGACGCGGATGAAGGTGGATAGCAGAGGTACCGCCATGAACGAACCTTGACGGAATGGGAGTCGGGACATGGACGCAGTTAATGTGACCCGATCCTATGAAGAAGAAACCATATAAATTACAGAACAATATTCACGGAATGGAAGTGTAGGTATTTTTTTCCACTTTAGGCTTTGTTTGGCGCACATAAGCTAGCTTAAAAGCTACCTTATTTTTTAAGCTTATTGTATTTTGGCGTTTAGCAAAACCACTGAAGTAGCTTATTCTATCTTAAAAAGTAGCTTATAAGCTAGCTTTTCATAAGCTACTTGAAGCTAGCTTATTGAAAAGCTAGCTTATAAGCTAAAAGCTAACTTTTTAGCTAGCATGCCAAACAGAGCCTTAGTGGTCGTGATTAGTGTTAAATGAATTAATATTGTATTTATTGTTTTCTGTAACATACTATATATATATATATATATATATATATATATATATATATATATATATATATATATATATATATATATATATATATATATATATATATATAGATGTAGGTTCAAATACATTTTCTAAGTATTGTGAGATTGTAGGACTAATTCTAGACCAATCATTTGATAGGGGCAAATTAGTAACTTTACCGACCCTATTTATCCTCCCGGATCTCTAAAGTCTTAAATCGACAGCCGTCGTTTTCCCCTGCCTCATCCACCATCGCCGCCGACTTCTTCCCCTGATCCACCATCGCCGCCGGCTTGCTCCCCTGCTTCATCCACCATCGCCGCCGCCGGCAACCGATTGCATCGATTTCAGTTCAGCAACCGATTGCATCGACTGAAGATTTCCGATCGAAGTCGGATTGAAGGTTTCCGATTGCAATCACGATTGCATCGACTAAAGGAATTTATTTCATAATTTTGAATCACGATCGAAGTCAGACGAAAGGAATTGATCGACGAACACCAGATTGCGATTGAATCAAGTTTTATTGAACATTAGATTACGTTGGGTTCAGATTGCGATCGAATCATGTTCTATTTGAACATGCATATAACCTGTTCGATGAAATGCTTCACTGAAGATGGTCGACAGGGGAAGACAAAGTGTAAGCTGTTCAATTTTTTTTTTAGTTTACATTCTCCAAGAATGCATTCTCAGATAATGGGGCATTCTTAGAGAATGAGGCATTCTCAGAGAATATGAGGCATTTCTTTCCCGTATTCCATTTTCTCCTATTTCTCGTTTTTGTGTTTAGTTCCTGTATCTTAGTGTTTGCATTCTTGGAGAATGAACGTGTAAAATTCATTCTTGTAGAATGGTTTTCTGGGTTAGGAGTTTTGCCACATGTAAAATTCATTCTTGAAGAATGACATTCTACTTTCTTAATGATTTCTCTGTACGTTATGGTTTTCTGCACTATTTTGGTTTTGACCATTATCAGAGAATGGTTTTGACAATCCTACTACCCATTCTCTTAGAATTGAATTTGAAAACTCTTACGTAACTACTTTTTTTTTCCGATAATGCATCTGTGATATCCTACGATGTTGATTGTGTATATTTTGATTATTGATAGTGTTAATTGAAACCGATCATATCGTGTCCGTGATTTTAGCATGCGAAGATTACATTCCGTTGTTATGGGTTTGTGGGTTTTGACTGTTTTACCCTTAACCGGGTTTTTTAAATTAAAAATGCGTGAATTCTTTGATTTTATTTACAAGAATGCCCTTTGATTTAATCCATTGATTTTGTTGATCTAATGGTCCACGTTGAGTCCTACAATCACACTATATTTAACAATTTCATTTAATACTAACTATATATATATATATATATATATATATATATATATATATATATATATATATATATATATATATATATAAATAGGTTCAAATGAGAACCACTAAAATGTTAAGAACCATGAGAACCGATATTCACACATTAAGAATTATATATTTTTTTGTTTTTTTTGTTTTTTCATACTTGTTTATTATGTGAAAATACATCAAACTTAATAAATTTCCTTATTTTTTAATACGTTTTACAATATTCACAATATAATAAAATTTCTAGTTATTAAACTGTGAATACTATAACGTAAATTTTTTATTAAACTGTGAATTAGTGGTTCTCACGGTTCTCAACCTTTTAGTGGTTCTTATTTGAACCCTTCCCTATATATATATATATATATATATATATATATATATATATATATATATAGTTGCGATTTTTGAGAACCACAAGTCCCCCGAGAATCCGAGAACTCCCAAATGGTCAAAATTTTCGAAAAACCAAAAATATAGAGGCCTAAAACGCACATATTTAAGCATTTTCGAAAAAAATATTCTGAGAAAAACGACTTTTTTTTTTTGAAAAAAATTTGCAAATGGGCAAAAAAAAATTTTACACATGTGTAAACTTTTTTATACGCACACTTTTTTTCAAATTTTGTTTACAGAATGCCTTAAATATATGTTAGAAAGACATCCATAAAAAAACTTGAAAAAAAGTGTACGTATATAAAAGTTTGCACATGTGCAAAAAAAATTTTTTTTGCCCATGTGCAAATTTAAAAAAAAAAAGTTGTTTTTTCGGAAATTTTTTATAGCGCCCCGGTTTGGTAGATATATGATTGGGAGATATATTTAAGGCATTCTGTAAACAAAATTTGAAAAAAAGTGTACGTATAAAAAAGTTTACCCATGTGCAAATTTAAAAAAAAAAATTTTGCCCATGTGCAAATTTTCGAAAAACCAAAAATATAGAGGCCTATGAAATCGATTTTTTGAAAAAAAAAATATCGGTTTGGGAGATATATGATTGATCCAAAAGGAGTTGGGAATTCTCGGGGTGAAGTTGGTTCTCAAAAAATCCTGAGTATATATATATATATATATATATATATATATATATATATATATATATATATATATATATATATATATATATATATATATATATATATATATATATATATATAATGAGAATGTTTAAAAGGTTGAGAATGTGAGAAGAAATCATAGCCATCTAAATTGTCAAATCTAAGGCTAGGATCAATGTGCAATATATGTCAATTGTAAAACTAATTGAACCAATTTGTAATTTTAAAAAATACATCAAGGGTATAATGGGTATTGCAATTTTCGTATTCCATAAAAATAGCCTATTAAATATGACATTGATTGGAATTGATAATCTCTCTTTCTCTCTCTTAAACTTACGTGAATAAAAACATAACCCTAAATCAATTTGTTCATCCCTTAAACAATTAAAGCTTTCTGCACCAGTCCTCTCTTCACCGTTTACACACCTGCAACTATCCTCTCTCGATCTCCAATCCTTAGACGCTTCTTTTCCAAGCCGACAACCATTTATAACCTATGGCGGCAAAACAAAAATCCAACAATCTTTAAGTAAACAGGTTCGAAATCGCAACCAGAAACAATAGAGCGTCAATTGGCATAGCAATCAGATATTAAACAGTCCTCAAGATTCAAGTAGTAAGTAACTCGAGTTCATCATACTCGATCATCTGCACTCAATTTTTTGACTCGATCATTTGCAAAATCGTAGCCCTAAGTTTGTTTTTTAGACTCGATAATCTGCACTCGATTTCATCATACTTGACTTTTCCAAATGGTTAATTAGTTATTGAATGTCGGTGTACCATTTGTGATCAGACTCGATTTCATCAGAATTGTTTCGGACTATCGAACTTGATTTTATGCACATCTTGATCAACACAGTTCCGTTTCAGTACCTTTGTTTTTCTGCGTTCAAAATTCTAATTTCGGGTTCTTCAGCAACTTTCGGTCCAAGAACGTGAAAAGGTATTGCTTCATTCATCTTGATTTCTAATATTCATAATATCGTTTTTGCAGGTTTTGGTTGTTAATTGGAGGTTTTAAATACAACTTTTATATTCATTCTTACAGGCCAATAAGCGGTGACTTTGATTGTGCCTGCGTTTTTAAGCATGGTAGAGTTCAGTTGGAGTTCTGATAGTAAACAGGCAATTAAATGCATTTTCTTTTCTAAATTCCACAAAATTTGGTTTTTATGTATGATTTGAGTTCAATTTTGGGTTTATCCCTTTATTTGGTTGGATGATATTTGACCACCGACCTGCTACTTAAATCTGACATATACAAGAGTAATTTCTTCCATCAAATTCTAGAGCACTTCAGTAGCAACAAATGGGACTTTTTGGCATGAGATATAACAATCGAACATGATGAAGTCTTGATTGGAAAAATCAAACCAGGTACCCCTCCTTTCTTCCTTTTCTTAGTTAAAACAGACTCGTAGGGTTCTAAATCAAATTCAATGAATTGGACCTTGATGAATGTCATTACTAAATACTAAGTTTTCTCTAATTAAATTTTCCTAGAAAATGTTTGTTATAATTACTAATGATGAGAAAGTTAATTTCTTGTAATCAATATGTTTTAGGTAAAAAATCGTAGAACTCCATTTTATGATCATAGTTATAAATGAATATTGAAAGAACTTAATTCTCATACTTTTATGAACTATGCGTCTACGTTTTAATCATTGATGATTAACACTGTATATGTATGTTCGTTTTATTAAGGGCCAAAGTATTGATCATTGATGATGAGCGGTGTTAATCATTGAAGATTAATACTACATATGTATGTTTGTTTGATTAAGTGTCTAAGTATAAATCATTGATGATGAGTGGTGTTAATCATTGATGATTAACAGTGTATATGTACATTAGTTTTATTAAGGGCCAAAGTATTAATCATCGATGATGAGTGGTCTTAATCATTGAAGATTAATAATATATATATATATATATATATATATATATATATATATATATATATATATATATATATATATATATATGTTTGTTTGATTAAGTGTCTAAGTATAAATCATTGATAATGAGTGGTGTAAATCATTGATGATTAACACCGTCACATCCACTTTCTATTATCATTTTTAATCATCAGTCATATGCATATACATAACATTATAATTTATGAGTTGTTTTTATTTTTAATGTGCTTGAACTTGATTTTGCAGGTGTGAATCTAATAATAATAATGATCACGAGTGCCTCTCTTTCTTTTGGGTGTGATGGCAGCAACAAGAAAAATCAAAGCAAGAATAATCATCGGGACTGCAACATAATGATTACTAATTAATCGGATTTTTTATATTTGTTTTATTCATTTGTGATTACAGCTAAACTAGTTTTTTCTTTTACATTGTCTTTTATTCATTAATGATTACAAATGTATCGTTTCCTTTATATCTCTGTGTAAGACCCGTTCCGCCGAGTCGCGGCCCGGACTAATCCGCGGCGCGACTTTAGGAAGGATCTGGAATCGCGAAGGACTTGTACGCGCGGCGCGGCTCGGAAGAACCCGCGGCGCGGTGCGCCGCTAATGTGAAAAACCCTAATTCGGATTTAAACGCCTATATAAAGGGTCCCAGCCCTAGGGTTCGTGTTTTTGGGAAATTTCTAGAGTGGAGTCGACTGGTCTCAGCAGAGGCTCTTTGGTTCCAAGGCTTTGAAGGTTTGAAGGAAGAAATACAACGTGGGGAAAGGCTTGTAGTCGATCGAGTGCATTCCTCTATTCTCCAGAAGCGAGGTAAGAGGATCTACCTTCTGATATTTCATTTTATCTCGTATTAAGGTGTTATCCCTTGGTTAGTAGTCTTAGATGACTTGTAACACTTAGGGTTTGGACCAAGGACATGCATGGACTTGCATGTCCATGAGGAGGTGATCTTAAGGTAGTTTCTGATCCCAGGAAGGGTATGGAGTGAAACCTAGCCGATGACTGAACTGATTTAGGGCTTAAAAGACTTTGGATTAATACGAGTCTGCGGCGCGGACAGGCTATGTCAGCGACGCGGGTTCGGCTAAGCCCCGTAACTCTGCGGAGATAGCCGCGACGCGTAGGGTGAGAAGCCACGCCGCGGCGAGCGACTGTTTGACCCAAAAGCTTAGTTTCGACCAGTGTTGGTTACCAATTGGGGAGCGCCTATTTTGTTTGTTAAGAAGAAGGATGGTTCCAATAGGATGTGCATAGATTATCGTGAGTTGAACAAGCTTATGGTGAAGAATCGACATCCATTACCTCGCATCGACGACTTATTTGATCAACTGCAGGGCGCTTCGTGGTTTTCGGAAATTGATTTGCGGTCAGGATACCATCAAATGCGGGTGCAGGAGGAAGACATCCAGAAAACGGCTTTTAGGACTAGATACGACCACTTTCGAGTTTGTGGTGATGCCGTTTGGACTGACCAACACCCCTGCAACTTTCATGGACTTAATGCATCGGGTGTGTCGACCGATGTTGGATCGGTCGGTTATAGTTTTCATTGACGATATCTTAGTTTACTCTCGGAGCAGGGAGCAATACGAACAACATTTAAGGGAAGTATTGGAGACCTTAAGGAAGGAGAAGCTTTATGCAAAATTATCCAAGTGTGACTTTTGGCTACGGGAGGTCCAGTTTTTGGGTCACATCGTCAACAAGCAAGGAATCATGGTAGACCCGGCTAAGGTGGAGGCCGTGATGCGGTGGGAGGTTTCAAAGACTCCCTCGGAGATTAGAAGTTTCTTGGGTCTAGCTGGTTGTTATCGTCGTTTCATCCAAGACTTCTGAAAGGTTGCGATACCTTTGACTCGGTTAACTAAGAAAAATGCTGCTTTTCGGTGGGGTGAGGAGCAGCAGCAGGCTTTTGAGACTTTGCGGCGGAAATTGTGTGAAGCTCCAATTTTGACTTTGCCTGAAGGCATGGAGGACATGGTAGTTTATTGTGATGCATCTATCTCGGGATTGGGGCAGTCTTGATGCAACGAGGCAGGGTGATTGCTTACGCCTCGCGACAGTTGAAGCCCCATGAAGCTAACTATCCTACTCATGATTTGGAATTGGGAGCGGTGGTTTTCGCTCTCAAGATTTGGAGACACTATTTGTATGGAGTGAAGTGTACCATCTATACCGACCACAAGAGTTTGAAGTATCTGATGGATCAGACCAATCTCAATATGAGACAGAGGAGATGGTTAGATGTTTTGAAAGACTATGATTGTGAGATACACTATCACTTGGAAAGGCCAATGTGGTAGCGGATGCGTTAAGCCGTAAGACTTCAGGTACACCCCTTCGGGGCGTTTGTCTAAGGATGACAATTGTGACACCGCTGCTTGAACTGATAAGGAAGGCTCAGGTGGAAGCAAGCAAGAGCGAAAATCAAAAAGGTGAAAGAATTGTGGGTCAGTTGGCAGCTATGGTCAAAGATAGTAGAGATTTGTTAACTTGCCATGAGAGAATTTGGGTACCGAAGCTGGGCGGGGTTCGTCAAACCCTATTGGAGGAGGCACATAAATCCAAGTTCTCTATCCACCCTGGAGCAACTAAAATGTATAGGGATCTGCGCGAATATTATTGGTGGCCAGGCATGAAGAGGGAAGTAGCTTGGTTTTTTGAAAGATGCATGACCTGTCGTAGGGTCAAGGCCGAGCACCAACGGCCTCATGGTAGATTGCAGCCTCTTGAGATCCCAGAATGGAAATGGGAGCATATCACAATGGATTTCATCACGAAGTTGCCAAGAACCCCTCGACATATGGACACTATTTGGGTTATCGTGGATAGGTTGACTAAAAGTGCTCATTTCCTCCCCATCCAAGAGACCTTCTCTGCAAAGGAATTGGCTAAGGTCTACGTAGATGAGATTATCTCTCGGCATGGTATACCGGTCTCGGTGATATCCGACCGGGATGTCCGATTTACGTCAAGATTTTGGAAGAAGTTTCATGAGGAGTTAGGCACTCGCCTACATTTCAGCACGGCATATCACCCTCAGAAAGATGGGCAGAGTGAAATGACGATTCAAACGCTGGAGGATAAGCTTAGGGCAAGCATTATCGATTTTGGCAGGAGTTGGGATTGCCATCTCCCTCTAGCTGAGTTTTCCTATAATAACAGTTATCACGCGAGCATTGGCAGGGCTTCTTTTGAGATGTTGTATGGAAGGATATGTCGGACTCCTATTTGCTGGGGCGAGGTTGGCCAGCGGGTATTGGGTAGTACTGAGGTAGTACTCAAGACAACTGAGCTAATTCAGAAGGTTCGGGAGAGATTGTTAACGGCTCAGAGTCGACAGAAAACTTATGCAGATAGGCGACGGTCCGATCTCGAGTTTCAAGTTGGGATTATGTTCTTCTTAAGGTTTCACCTTGGAGGGGAGTTATTCGTTTTAGGAAGCGAGGAAAACTTGGCCCTAGGTACATTGGACCTTATCGAATCATCGTGCGAGTAGGTAAGGTAGCTTACCGGTTGGAGCTGCCCGAACAACTTAGCAATATTCATGACACGTTCCACGTTTCACAACTCAGGAAGTGCATTACCGAGGAATCTACAATAGTGCCTTTGGAAGATATTCATTTAGACGAACGCCTAAATTTCGTTGAGCGACCGATTGCCATCATTGAAAGGAAAATAAAGACTTTACGAAATAAAATAATAGGATTAGTTAAGGTTCAGTGGCAACATCATAAAGGGTCCGAGTGGACTTGGGAACCGGAGGAGGAAATGCGAAGGCATTACCTAGAATTGTTTGCAGGCGCGGATTTCGGGGACGAAATCCAATTAAGTGGGGGAGAATTGTAAGACCCGTTCCGTAGAGTCGCGGCCCGGACTAATCTGCGGTGCGGTTTAGGAAGGATCTGGAATCGCGAAGGACTTGTACGCACGGCGCGGCTCGGAAGAACCCGCAGCGCGGTGCGCCGCTAATGTGAAAAACCCTAATTCGGATTTAAACGCCTATATAAAGGGTCCCAGCCCTAGGGTTCGTGTTTTTGGGAAATTTCTAGAGTGGAGTCGACTGGTCTCAGCAGAGGCTCTTTGGTTCCAAGGCTTTGAAGGTTTGAAGGAAGAGATACAATGTGGGGAAAGGCTTGTAGTCGATCGAGTGCATTCCTCTGTTCTCCCGAAGCGAGGTAAGAGGATCTACCTTCTGATATTTCATTTTATCTCGTATTAAGGTGTTATCCCTTGGTTAGTAGTCTTAGATGACTTGTAACACTTAGGGTTTGGACCAAGGACATGCATGGACTTGCATGTCCATGAGGAGGTGATCTTAGGGTAGTTTCTGATCCCAGCAAGGGTATGGAGTGAAACCCTAGCCGATGACTGAACTGATTTAGGGCTTAGAAGACTTTGGATTAATATAAGTCCACGACGCGGACAGGCTATGTCAGCGACGCGGGTTCGGCTAAGCCCCTTAACTATGCAGAGATAGCCGCGACGCGTAGGGTGAGAAGCCACGCCGCGGCGAGCGGCTGTTTTACCCAAAAGCTTAGTTTCGACCAGTGTTGGTTACCAAACGTGGGGACTGACCTTTAGGCAAGTCTATAGAAGTTTAGTCAGTGCTTGACATGTGGTGTATGTGGGATATAGGTGTGTGGACGAGCTAAGTGGGGATATTAAAGTATATCTGTGTGGTTTCGAATCAGGTGAGTATCCTCACCTTACTATATGATGTTGCATGTTAGGCATCTTGTATGTTATTTACAGTTATATGATTTGCTCTATATCTATGGTTAATTGTTGTTGGGCTCAGTACTGATGCGTGTCCCCTCGTAGCTGTTGTATGGCGAGTTGGACTTTTGCCTTGTCCCATAGCTATTGTATGATGGGCTAGGCCATAACCGGGAACCCATAGCTGTTGTATGATGGGTAGAACCTCCCCGTGTCCATAGCTGTTGTATGATGGACACCCGTAGCTGTTTTATGGCGGGTAGGGCCGGGTCGTTCTCGAGGACGGGTTGTTTAATGTGTGGGCATGTATGGTAATTTGTGGACTCACTAAGCTTTAAGCTTACCCGTTGATTTTATAACATTTCAGGTATTTCAAATGACAAAGGGAAGGGCAAGGCTTGACGGCAACGCATCGCATACAAGAGATTTATGTTAATGAACTATATTAGTATTTTCAAATATTTCCGCTGTTGGTTTAAGTAATATATTGAACAGTTTTACTTTTTGGAATAAATATTTTATTGGAACCTTGGTAATAAATGAATTTTAAAGTTTTTGAAATTGGGGCATTACACTCTGTGTTATTATTACAATTGTATTATATTTTTATATTTTTATTGTACTTTATTCATTTTAGTATTTATTGTTACTTGTAATCATTCGTGATTAACACATTCATATCAAATATAATTTTTAAAAATTCTCAAAAAGTTCATTTTTATATATATTTTGTTCATTGATGATTACGACAGAATTTTATATAATCACTATAAAAATACTGTAAAAAATTAAATCAATAAAATCATAAACCTATATTTTTTTCTATTCATGAATGAATGAAACCGTGAAAAAAAATTATTAAATTTTCGAATTTTGGAAAAAGAAATAATAAAAATAATTTTTTTCTTCAATTAATAGAATAACAAAAAAATCAATTAATTTCTTTATTTTAGGTAACTATCAATCAAAATCCTAAATTTTAGAAAGTTAGATTAATTGTTATTTTGTTATAATTTAATTAAAATATATAATAACTAATATACCCTTATGATTTCATTGGTCCAGAATCATTCTCACATTCTCAACATTTTTAGCATTCTCATTTTAACCTCACCATATATATATATATATATATATATATATATATATATATATATATATATATATATATATATATATATATATATATATATATATATATATATATATATATATATAGAGAGAGAGAGAGAGAGCTAAGTTATATATTGCAGACAACAGTTCTTGTGAGATCGCGCGGACAATGATATTTTGTGAGAAATGATGATTGGAACATGCTTTTTTGGTAACTTATTCAGACCGGATGGAGATATCCGAGGATGACTCTCATCAGTGTCTCATGCAGATCATAGTTTATCATGACAGTAATAACTCGTGCTATGGTAACAGAAATGAACTCATCAGCAGCAGGAGAAGATGAATCCGCAGTATCCTCTATCCGAAGTCAAGTCCGAAAGAAGAAGAAGTTCTTTCTTGAATGAAGAGTTAACACTTATATAAAGTGAAGTTCAACAAGAGGTGCAGAAGCACAAGTTGGACAGATATAGTCCAAAGGGAAGATCTCGACCGAAGACCAATGGGTCCCTCAACCAAAGGCATGGCCTTAGTTGAACCCAGTTCGTAAATGTCGCTATCGTGGTAAGAAGAATCTTGGAAACACATGAAGGACGGTGTTCAATGTCAGGGGCAGCATGGGGAGCATGATGCAGTCACCTTTTCAGATAAAGTGACAAGGACGAGTTTGTCCTTTTGCTCTTTCTCGTCCAAGACCTTGTGTGTTCAAGCTTCCATATCCCACTATTTATACAATCCCATAACTATGTTTGTAATATGTTAAAAAATTTGTCAGAAGAGTAGTCATAGTTTCCACTCTTGTAAATCATTGAAGTTTATCAATGAAAGATTCTCTTGTTTCTTACAGTGGATGTAGCCCAGCCAGGTGAACCACTTTATATCCTTGTGTTTTTCTTATTCTCAAACCTTAGCATTACTCACTTATCTAGATAGTTGTAT
>CM042017.1:22259149-22309149 GCA_023525715.1 Cichorium intybus | reverse complement strand
CCGTTCATTATTTTCCTTTCTTTCAATATAACCCTTTCGAAAAATTAATTATTGTTGTTGTTATTATTATTATTATTATTAGTCTCATTATTATTATTATTATTATTATTATTGTTAATATTATTAATATTATTATTTATTTCGTTTTCATTTTCGTATTATTTTTTCGTTTTCGTTCAATACATCTCTTTCGTATAATTAATTATTGGTATTATTGTTATTATTATTATTATTATTATTATTATTATTATTAGTCTCATATTTTTATTATTATTGTTAATTTTATTAATATTACGTGTGTGTGTCTATGAGTATGAATGTATGCACATCAATGTGTTGGTGTATTAAAATCACAAGTGCTTATACACCTTGAAAAGAAAACGTTTGAAATGAACAACGGGTTTGGAAGGTGTACACGCTTGTGTATAAGTCGAATTTACGTATAAACGGAGAAATATAAAAATAATAAAGTATAATAAGGATGTACAAAAAATGAACCCAGAAAAATAATTTTTGGCCTTCAAAAAACAAAAAATACAAATACAGTCGTGGCTATTGCGTGGCTAATTAACCACGCATTAACCACGCACTGTCTGGTTGTGTGGTAAATGCGTGGTTAATTAGTCACGCAATAGCCACGACTATATTTGTATTTTTCGTTTTTTGAAGGGTAAACATTATTTTTTTGGGTTCATTTTTTACACATCCTTATTATACTTTATTATCTTTATATTTCTCGGTTTATACGTGAATTTGAGTTACACACAAGCGTGTACACCTTCCAAACTCGTTACTCATTTCAAGTTTTTCCTTTCAATGTGTATAAACGTATGTAGTTTTAATACACCAATTCATTGATGGACACACACATTCATACTTATATACACTCATTCTCATATACACTCATACTTATACTCATACTCATGATTGTATGCGTATCAATGTGTTGGTGTGTTAAAATCACAAGTGCTTATACACCTTGAAAGGATAACGTTTGAAATGAACAATGGGTTTGGAAGGTGTACACGCTTGTGTGTAACTAGAATTCACGTATAAACCGAGAAATATAAAGATAACAAACTATACTAAGGATGTGTAAAAAATGAACCCAAAAAAATAATGTTTACCCTTCAAAAAACGAAAAATACAAATAAAGTCGTGGCTATTGCGTGGCTAATTAACCACGCATTTACGACACAACCAGACTGTGCGTGGTTAATGCGTGGTTAATTAGCCACGCAATAGCCACGATGTATTTGTATTTTTTGTTTTTTGAATGCCAAAAATTATTTTTTTGGGTTCATTTTTTGTACATCCTTGTTATACTTTATTATCTTTATATTTTTCGGTTTATACGTAAATTGGACTTACACACAAGCGTTTACACCTTTTAAACACGTTACTCATTAATAAAACGAAAACGAAAACGCAAACGGATGAGGCTTATAGCCCAAAACGATATAATTAATAAAACAAAAACATAAACGAAAATAATAATAATAATAATAATAATAATAATAATAATAATAGTAATAATAATAATAATAATAATAATAATAATAATAACAATAATTATTATTTGAAATGGTTATATTGTAATAAAGGGAAATAATAAACGGATGAGACTTATGGCCGAAGTGGTAGTTGATGTTCCCCCCCATAGAGGAGACCAGGGTTCGAATCCCGGCACCTCATTTTTTCGATTTTATGGTTTCGTTGCAGATGCGTGGCTATTTAGCCACGCAATATCAACCAGCCCTTTATTTAAAGCCCTTTATTTAAAGCTTTACGTGTTGTACCTTGTGCTTTAAAATATACACCGATCCGTATTTTAGTTTCGTATTTTAGTTCTTTTATTTTATTTTAACCTATTTAAACCTTTTATTTTCAACCCTTTATATTTTTATCCAAATAATTTATAATATATATATATATATATATATATTTAAATTCTGAAAATCATTAATAAATAAGTTAATTTCGGATTTAATATTAAAACTATTAAAAATTATTAAAATTAAAAAATTAAAAAGAAAACCCAAACATGGGAGACAAAGGGAATAAAGCAAAATATGTTTGTTCTTTTGACCACCTCAAAACTAATAAAAAATTGCAAGTGTGCATGTATGTGTGATCGGCTAGCAACAAAAGAAGAGAAAAAAAATCAATTTCATGTGCATTTGTGTGTGTGGGTCGTGCAACACCTAAAATGAAAGAAAAAAAATACATCCACTTGATTTCTATGTGGTATAATCACCCTCCCTTGCCTCCGTTCTCATTCTCTTTGTCTCTGTATCTCTCTCTCTCTCCCTCCCTCTCTCTCTCCCTCTGTCTATATCTTTCTGTTAACTGAGCTACACCACCGCCACCGCCGCCGACGGTTTCTTTCTCCCACTTCGGTGCTTCTGTTCCTTTGCTTCTTTGTCGTTAACCCTCATTCCGCCTTCATCACTTCCATAACTATCTCCCTCCAACCACTTTGTCGTTAGCCTCATATCCGAAGTCGATCTTTAGTCAAATCGGATCTACTCTATATGGCTTCTCCAATAAATCATAAAGACAACCATCGGATAAAACTTTGGACCAATGGATAAAAGCTTCAACCTTCCAACCATCAACTCTTTTTTGGTACAAATTCTTGAATATTTCAGATCTGATTAGTTACTTTTGGATAATTTTTGGTACAAATTATTGAATATTTCAGATCTGATGTAGTTACTATGTTTAAAAATTTGTGTAATAAATCTGACATTTTTTTATTAATATTTATGCTCGATTTTTGTTGTAAAAAAAGTGTATTTGGATGGTCATAGATCTAGAGGTTGTATGTGAATATTTATGCTGAAATGCTGAAATGGTTTTATATGAATAAAGTGTATTTGGATGGTCATAGATCTAGAGGTTGTATCTGATTAATATTTATGCTGAAATGGTTTTATATGAATAAAACTTTTGTGTCATGTTTATGTTCAAAATTTTAATGTTCATGTTTTGTTCTTGTAAATAATCAGAAAACCAGGTCTGATATTCTTGATGGTTTGAAAAATCTAAGTTTCTTGTTAAAATGTTTATATAAAAATTTTAGAAAGCGGTTATTCATCACTTGTTCGCACTCTGTTGAATGTGTTATTTGTTAATATGAATATCTAAATTTTGAATTAGATTTTCATGTTAATTTTCTCGTTTACTCTAGTTAGTAATGAGTTTTAGTTTATTGGTTTATTTTGCTCAAAAATCCAAAATGTTAAAATGTTTTGATTTACGTTACTCAAGTCTATGGATTTTCAAAGAACAATAGTAATTTTTTCAAACCTGCAAATGGAAATGAGAGATTGTGAACTTCTGTTATTGATGGTAGTTTGCAGCTTCTTCTTTTTCTTTATTGGACCTGTTTGAAATTCTTGTACAAAAAAAGAATGTTTATATAAGTAAAATATTATCTTGCACATTCATTGATTCTTGACAATTAAACTTATCTTTACAGGTATTCAAACAGATGAATATGAAAAGAAGATTGCAAATTACAGATATACAACACAAAAAAGGATCTGAAACACTAACATTAGACTATACATCTGTATGCATTTGGAAAAAGAAATGGAGTGAAGAATGCAATTAAAGAAATGGAGTGCAGAATTGTGTATGAATGAACATGATTTTATTGTAAATTTTGGAGGGTGAATTGTTTGAATTAGTGATCCATCTAATTACATTTGATATATTTGTAGCCATTGATAGATTAAATGTAACATGTGGTATAGATCAAATTCAGATTTCAATGCATAAAATGTGTGTACCTCTTAATTTTAAGACATTTGTGCATAAAATATGTGTACAATTATGTATGTATTATAATATAGTGTATATATATATATATATATATATATATATATATATATATATATATATATATATATATATATATATATATATGTGTGTGTGTGTGTGTGTGTGTGTGTTTTGTCAAATGTGGTTAATGACAAAAAAAATTGGAATTAAAAATAATATTCTGGTATTTTAAAAAAAAACGTAATGCGTTGTAATTGCGTGGCTAATTTTGTGTGGCAATTCCGTGGCTAATTTTGTGTGGAAATTGCGTGGCTAAACTTTGTGTGTTAATTGCGTGGCTAATTTTTTGTGGAAATTGCGTGGCTAATCATGTGTGGAAATTGGGTGACTAAACGTTTGTTGTAATTGCGTGTCTAAATTTGTGTGTCAATTGCGTGGCTAATTTTTTGTGGAAATTGCGTGGCTAACTGTGTGTGGAAATTGCGTGGCTAAACGTTTGTTGTAATTGCGTGTCTAAATTTGTGTGTCAATTGCGTGGCTAATTTTTTGTGGAAATTGCGTGGCTAACTGTGTGTGGAAATTGCGTGGCTAAATGTGTGTGGAAATTGCGATACAAAATTTTCCGGATTATTGCGTGGCTAATTGTACGTGGTTATGGCGTGGATAATGCGCGTGGCTATTGAGTGTTAAAATGGCGTGGCTAATGCGTGGTAAACTGTGCGTGGTAGTTGCGTGGCAAATTTGCGTGGCTAAAGCGTCACTACAATTTAGACACAAAGGGTTATTCCACAGGTCAGTTTTCGTGGCTATTGCGTGTCTATTCGGCTTTTGCCACACAACAGCCACGCAAATGTGCGTGGCTAACCCCCCAGTTTTCTAGTAGTGATTGTTTTAAAGTTTTAAATTATTTTACGGGTTTGACTTTGGGTTTGAATTGTCAACTAACCCAACACCCTTAAGAGTTTACTGGATGAATGCTCACTAAGTTTTCCAAGCCTAACTTGTGTATTTTGACATGTATTTAAATTAAAAGACTACAAAGAAGGATTTAGATTTCTGATATTTAAAAAAATACGCATTAAGATTTAGATTGTATGTAAGCTGTACTTGAAACTATTATCTCTTGATTATATTGTTATACTATCATATTTACAAAATTATTTTGGAACATAAACTTTTGAGACCTTATTCTGCACTCGAATGTTTAAAATGTATTGAAACTTGTTTTATAATAGTTATTTTAAATAGTGCACGTGAGAGTTGTTATAAAGGTTTTTGATATGTCTAAATTTCAAAACAAATGTCTTGGTATGAGGTGTAATGGATAATATTTTTTCCTTCAGTTCAACTATGATTAATGTGACATTTTTACTTGACAAGAGGAATTACTATAAACATTTTAGATAAATAGACAAGGAACTAACTCTAGAAAACTCAAAGATTGCTTTTTGTAATGCACGACAGATTGAAAGATATACAGTTGGAACTGAAGGAAACACAGTTGGAGTTGAAGAAGAAGAGCATATACAATTTTTTGAAGTTAGAAGACCAAATGTTAAACCAAAGGAACTAAAGGAAATGCAGTTTGGGTTAAAGAAACAGAGCGAAAAAATTAGTATGAAAAACGAATGTTTGCAAATGTTATATTGCATAGGTTGCTTTAGTCATGACGATAGTGGTTTCACATTGTGCATGATAATATATATATATATTTTTTTGTGAAAATACATGTGATGGCTTTGCTAGAATCGATTGATTATAATAATCATCGTTAACTCTTGGCAGTAAATATCAAAAATCCAACAAACCATACAAATAAATAATCAATAAACCAAATATCCAACAAACTTGATAAAAGTATCATTTTACTATAGAATGGACTACTTTTGTTACAAATGTTACATCAATAATCCAAAAAACAAACAAATAGATTAACAAAAACACAAACTGGCAGGAGATGGAAACACTTGTGAAGCGATCAATACACAAATATTGGTGGTGCCTTCATCTTATTATTCTAAACAATGAGATTGCCAATAATGTTTCTAGACATTTTTTCTTAATGTTACCATGATTCAATCTGAAGATCCGAAGGTATAGTCATTGATAATTCGTTGTAGGTCGTGAGCCTTCCGACCAGGCTAATTCACACTATGACTATAACTATATTAATCCTTGTAAACTATAACTATATTAATCCTTGTAAGTTGCTTGGTTTCTTTCTTGTGAAACAACAAGAATTTGTAGATAGTTATTTACTAAAATGACTATGAAATGCCTACCTCGTGGGGTCATTATAATTTGCTTGTTTGCTTTCTTTACAACTAATTTAAAATGTTACAAACAAACACTATTATTACCGATTTAGCATAACAGAAGAGATGTAAAATATGAAAAACCAACTATCATATATTAACTTACTTGGATATGCTCAATGATATATTTTAAATCACCCATTTTCGTCTTCATTGGCTTATTCTACACACATTTTTAATGAAAATCTCAGCAATATATGTTGTATTGTATTGGTTGTTCTTCCTCGTTCTCAGCATCAACTATATATACAAAATTAACTTCACTTGCGAGTTTTTAGCCAGCCTATTCACGAACTAATTCTGAAAGTGATTCGATGTAAAGTAGATTAGCGATCAATAAATACCACTTACGAGATCATATCAAGATAAAACTTTGCTAAACGTAATATATCAAAATTGAAGCATTTTTTAGTGATTTATATGGTCATTTTATAATAAAAAGTAAAAATGTAACAACGTACAAATGTATGGCATTTTAGTGAATAGCTCATATTAGTTTTGTAATTATTTTATATTTGCAATTATTTGGATATTTTGATGAAAATTAAAGAAACTTAATAAAATTATGTCTCTAAAATTTAAGCAAAATTTAAAATCCTGTAAACCCCCATAATGATGTAATGTTATCAAATTCTACTTGATGGCTAGGGATGATAAATGATTTTAAGTACAATAAGTAATCCCAAGCAAGCCAATACTGCTAGTTGGTAGCTGAAAACCGGAGTTGGAACCGAGAGCTAGAAATTATACATTTTATTCGTGTAGAAAAGTTTACTGAAAGTACGTAATTGTAAGTTATTGAAATGTATAAATTTACATAAAATGACATATAAATAAAAGATATACGACTTTTTAAAGGCAACCTAGTTTTTTTTTAAGTAAAATGCGAGAGGTTTTTTGTTAAACATTACTTGCAATAGTGTTTAAATTAATAGATTTTATTCTAAAATAAAATATTTAAAACTCGTATTTTCAAAAAAAAAAAAAAATTTAAATTGACTTCTTTTAAAAAACTACACCGAAGCTCTTATAAGTTATAACCTTCAAAGAGCCCTTAAAATTCATTGTCCAACTCCAACACGCCTTAGAAAATAGTATTGTAAACAAAAATTTCGAAACCAATATCTATGTCGGCATTGAATAATTTCCATAGTTTTCGAATATAAAACATAGATGTAAATTAAATTTGAAATGTCAATTAGATAATTGAATATATTCATATATACATCCTCAATTGTTAAAGGTCTTTAAAGATAAAAGAGGTGATAATTGTTTAAGATAAGTCGAATCAATATTATTCACACGTTTGTGATTCTCCAATAGAAATTAAAATTTTTTTTTTGAACAGCAACGATTCAATAGAAATTAAATGAAAATACCATACTAAGAGTATGATATTAGTAAAAATGTTTCAAATTTACTTAATCGAATATGATTTTACCTTGCATATTAAAGGACAATTTCATGAAAAAGAAAAGAAGGGAGCCATTTGTGTTTGTGGGAATTGTTTTTTGTTCAAAAGGGGTTGACTTTTTACTTCGCTAATTTACTATAACCATGTAGTTATTGCAATTGCAATTTTTATTTCGTAAATAAATAAACCATGTACTATAACCATGTAGTTATTACTTATTACGTATTGTTAAGGTGAACCTTTGAAGAAAAGGGTATTTAATCGATTGTATTTTTATGAGATAACATGTATAATAAGACGCAAGTAAAACTCAAATGGATGAAATACAAAAGTTCATAATGACAAAGAAAATAGAGTAAATTATGAATATGGTCCCTATACCTTACATAAAACTGTAAGTTTTGTCTATTTTTTTGAAGTCTTCCTAATGATGTCCTCAAATTTGCATTTCATTGTGAAATTAGTCCCTTTTGCGGGGTTACTAGGTGATTCCTTTGGCGGTGGTCCCACAAACCGACTAGCGGGCCGCATGGATCTATTGGATCTAAAATTTTGCTTTTTTTTTTTAACCGGCAAATCTATCATACTCCTACTCCTACTCTAATTCACATATAATCCACATATTCCCCCTAGTGGGGATTGAACCCTCAACCTCAAGGTTAGAAGGCGACGCCTTAGCCAAGAGGCCATTGGCTAAGTTGATAATCATCATCTTCATCATCTCAAACTCTTAAACTTCATAAGGACTATTTAAATATAATTTCTTTAAGATGACGTTTGGTTCGTAGAAAGTTTTTGAAGGAATTAGAATCTGTCAACGATTATCACATCTATCAGGAATTGAAATCCAATTCCATATTATGTTAGACCGATAGGAAATTCTATATGGTTGGCAGGAAATAGAATTGGAATACATGTAATTGACAAATTTGCCATTCTTGTTTTTTGCATAATTTTACTTTGTTTATAACTTATTGCTAGTGGTGAGTGGTGGCGGTGGATGGTAGCGGTTGTGGTAGATGGTGGTGGTGGTGGGTAACGGTGGGTTTGGCGGTGGGTAATGGTGGCGGTGGTGGGTGGTGGCGGTGGTGGTGGGTGATGATGGTGGGTGGTGGTGGATGGTGGGTAACGGTGGTGGTGGTGGTGGTGGTGGTGATGGGTAGTGGTGGCGACAGCGGTGTGTGGCGGCGGTAGGTGACAATGGTGGAAGTGGCTGTGGTGGTGGTGGATGGTGGCAGTGGGTGGTGGTGGTGCGGGATGGTGTGTGGTGGCGGTGGCGATAGGTAAAGGTGGTGGTGGTGGGTGGCGATGGGTGGTGGCGATGGTGGTGGGCAGTAAAGGGTTTCATTCTGAAATATAATATGCACACTCCTTTCTCCAAAGGAATGAATTCCATCCAACCACCAAAGGAATTCATTCCCTCAATTTTAATAGAATTGGATTCCAATTCCTTCAAACAAAACTTGAACCAAACGCAGGAATTCGAGGGAATTGGATTCCAATTCCCTCGAATTTCGATGAACCAAACGGCCCCTAAAGGAATAGAAATAAAACTCTATACTTCATACACAAACAAAAATAAATAAAAAATTCACCATCAATTTCAAATTATATGGATCAAATGAGTGATTTACCATTGATGGTTCTTACAAACTCAATTCAAAGCTTTAATGGGACAATTAGGGTTACCTTAGGTAATCATTGATGCAAGAAATTGAATAAGAACACTCAAACACCATTAATTTCGAGATTGACCAATGAAATGAATCTTTTCCCCTTATTATCCTCTCCCTAACAGGTGAAACGAATGAAACACAAGATATAGTGTTTAAGAGTCAACAACATTCACACATAAACCAATGGTCTCTCAACTTAGACATTATGTAAAACATACCCAAGTTAGGAATTTCATATCACCAAATGTCCAAAGTAAGGTTGATTAACATTTTAAACACCAAGATTAAACCTTAACAATACAAATGTCATATCATATAACGGGCCCAACATCATATATAAGCTCATCGCCTTTCATGAGCCTAACTCTTGGATATGTTAGGTGTGAATGCTTGATAGTCAACAAAATAAATGGGCGCCTGCTTCATTTGTTTCACATTTATCCTTTTCACATTCCTCCAAACATGTATAAATACAAGGCTGCCCAACACCTCAAAGCACCAACACAATACAAAACACACAAACACAAGAAACACATAGATAGATTTTGTGAGATAGCCTTTTGTGCAGAGTCCAGTTTGGCAGCCAAAAATGCGAGTGATAATTTTTGTGAGTGGTCAGATTACAAGTGCAGTTTAGCCTTGTATGATTGTAGTGTTTTCTTGGTGTTAATAAAACCCTCTCTCTCTCGTTCGCCCGTGGACGTAGGTCGTGATCCCGTGACCGAACCACGTTAAATATTGTGTTCCGATTTTACAATTTTAGTTTGCCGTTATTCTCCATTTTATTTCCGCGTGTTTTGCCGAAATCGTTTATCATTTTTCGAAGTGCCTAACTTGTTTTGTTATATCCCAACAAACTGGTATCAGAGCTTCGGGTTTAAAGGAAGTCGTATCTCGCGTATGCTCTGTGGTTGCAGCTTAGTCTGATCTTCCACATCAGAAACGAGGTTTCGATTGGCCTTATAAAATATTATTTTTCGAGCTATGGCTGAAGATGGGAAAGTTAGGATCGAAAAATTCGAAGGTCACGATTTCGGATTTTGGAGAATGCAAATCGAAGATTATCTCTACCAGAAAAAATTACACCTACCACTGTTCGGAATAAAACCTGAAACGATGGCGCAGGAAGAATGGGACTTATTAGATCGGCAGGCACTTGGAGTTATAAGGTTATCATTGGCAAAGAATGTAGCATACAATATTGTCAGTGTAAAGACAACCTTCAATCTGATAAATGCGCTGTCTAATATGTACGAAAAACCTTCAGCGGCAAATAAGGTTTTCTTGATTCGGCAGTTGGTGAATCTGAAGATGAAAGAAGGCGGCTCGGTGACAGACCATGTGAATGAATTCAACTCAATAATATCAAGATTGATATCTGTTGATATTGGATTCGAAGACGAAGTACAGGCGTTGCTGTTATTATCTTCGTTGCCTGAGAGTTGGTCCGGTACAGTAACAGCAGTTAGCAGTTCAGCCGGAGGTGCTAAGTTGTCATTCGAAGGTATTCGCGACTTAATCCTTGGAGAGGATGTGCGAAGACGGAGTGCCGGAGAATCTTCCAGTAGTCTCCTAAGTACAGAAGACAGAGGAAGAAGGCCCAACAAAGGAGGCGGTGGTAGAGGAAGATCAAAGTCAAGAAAGAGAGGTGGTCAGAAAAACAGGACTGATGTTACCTGTTGGAACTGCAAAGAGAATGGTCATTTCAGAAATCAGTGCCCAAAGCCTTCGACAGACAAAGGAAAGAAGGAAGTCAATATGGCAGTAGATTCTGAAGATGATGCACTCATTTGCTGTGTTGAAAACTCAACAGAATCCTGGATCATGGATTCTGGTGCGTCGTTCCATGCTAGTCATTCGAGAGAAGTAATGCAGAATTTCCGGCAGTACAAAGGAAAGGTCAGACTAGCAGACAACAAGAGCCTGGATATTACAGGTGTTGGGGATGTGGTCCTCAAGACAACTTTAGGAACAGATTGGACTTTGAAGAATGTCAAGTTCATTCCTGACTTGAAGAGGATGTTAATATCCGTGGGGCAGCTTGATGATGAAGGTCACCATGTTACATTTGGTGATCATCAGTGGAAGGTGACAAAGGGAATTTAGTTGTTGCTAGAGGACAGAAGCGGGGTACACTTTATATGGTGGAAGTTTCTGATGCCGAAGCACACGCTGTTGAAGAAGTTGGGGCATCCACTCTATGGCACCAAAGACTTGGGCATATGAGTGAGAAGGGAATGAAGATGCTAGCCTCCAAAGGAAGAATACCAGAGCTAAAGACTGTGAAAGTCGATTTCTGTGAACCATGTGTTCTTGGCAAACAGAAGAAAGTCACTTTCAAGAAGGTGGGTCATCAGCCCAAGTCTGTGAAGCTGGAGCTAGTTCATTCAGATGTCTACGGTCCCACTTCAGTTTCTTCAGTGGGAGGATCCCGATACTATGTCACGTTCATAGACGATTGCACAAGGAAGGTTTGGGTTTATTTCTTGAAACATAAGTCTGAAGTTTTCAGCACTTTCAAGAAATGGAAAGCTACTGTGGAAAATGAAACAGACTTGAAGATCAAGTGTTTCAGATCAGACAATGAGGGCGAATACAGTAGTAAAGAATTTGTTGATTACTGTGCTGACCAGGGAATCAGAATGCAGAAGACGGTTCCAGAGACACCTCAACAAAATGGAGTAGCTGAGAGGATGAACCGTACATTGAACGAAAGGGCTAAGAGCATGAGACTGCATGCAGGTTTACCCAAGATGTTCTGGGCAGATGCGGTCAACACAGCTGTGTATTTAATCAACAGAGGACCCTCAGTCCCCATAGGGTTCAAGATTCCAGAAGAGGAATGGCAAGGTCGTGAGATTACACTCAAACACTTGAAAGTTTTCGATTGTGTCTCTTATGTCAAAGTTAAAGACTTAGAGAGAGACAAGCTAGAGGCAAAAGCAAGGAAATGCACTTTTATAGGCTATGGGTTGGACGACATGGGGTACCGTTTCTGGGATAACCAAAATAAAAGGGTTATCAGAAGCCGGGATGTGGTGTTCAACGAGAAGGTCCTATATAAAGATGAACTTGCAGAGAGCTCAGGCAGAAACAAACAACCAGAGAAAGCAGAAAATCAAGTTGAGTTTGAAGATATCTCTGAAGATGACGTTGTGAAACCTATCAGTACTCCAGAGATAGGTGAAAGTTCAGGAAGCAGTGGGAGCTCTGATGTATATGGAGATAGTGGGAGCACAGATGACAGTAGTTCCGAAGACGGGGTTGCAGATGATGCAGAGACCTCAACTCCTATTGTTCGTAGATCCGCTAGAGTACGAAGACCTCCAATCAGGTATTCTCCTTCAGCAAATTACTTATTGCTGACAGAGAATGGTGAACCTGAGTCTTATCCAGAGGCCTTAAGGATGAAAGATTCCATACAGTGGAAGAAGGCTATGGAAGACGAATTGAGCTCACTTGACAAGAACCATACTTGGTCCTTAGTCAAGCTCCCAGCAGGGAAGAAAGCACTGCAGAACAAGTGGGTGTTTCGGGTAAAGGATGAGATTGATGGCAGTAAAAGATACAAGGCACGATTAGTGGTCAAGGGGTTCCAACAGAAAATAGGGGTCGATTATAATGAGATCTTCTCTCCAGTTGTGAAGATGACTACAATCAGAATGGTCTTGGGTATTGTAGCCTCTGAAGATCTCCATCTAGAGCAGCTAGATGTGAAAACAGCTTTTCTCCATGGTGACTTGGAAGAAGACATCTACATGGTACAACCAGAAGGTTTTCCCATAGTCTGTAAGGAAAATATGGTGTGTAAACTGAAGAAAAGTCTGTATGGATTGAAGCAAGAAAAGTCTGTATGGATTGAAGCAAGCTCCAAGGAAATGCAGAGGAGTGGGTATCACAGATGTGAGATGGATCACTGTTGCTACTTGAAGAAATTCAGCTCCTCTTACATCATCCTGTTATTATATGTTAATGACATGTTGATAGCTGGATCCGACATGCAGGAGATCAACAAGCTTAAGAAGCAGTTGTCCAGAGAGTTCGAGATGAAGGACCTAGGGGCTGCTAAGCAGATATTGGGCATGAGCATAGCCAGGAACAGAGTTACCGGTACATTAAAACTTTCGCAAACAAAGTACATCAAGAAAGTTTTAGAAAAGTTCAGCATGGCAGATGCCAAGGCCAGAAGTACACCTTTGGGAAGTCAGTTAAAACTCTCAAAGAAGCAATCCCCAAAGACGGAAGAAGACATAGAACAGATGGCTAAAGTTCCTTATGCATCTGCAGTTGGTAGTTTGATGTATGCAATGGTATGCACAAGACCAGATATTGCTCATGCAGTGGGAGTTGTTAGCAGGTTCATGTCAAATCCAGGAAAAGAGCATTGGGAAGGAGTAAAGTGGCTGTTACGCTACTTGAAAGGAACAGCTGAGATTGCCCTATGTTTCAGGAGAAAGGGGGTAGTCTTAGAAGGGTTTGCCGATGCAGATTTGGGTGGATGTGTAGATTCGGGTAAGAGCACAACAGGTTATGTGTTCACAATCGGAGGTACGGCAATCAGTTGGATGTCCAGGTTACAGAAGAGTGTTGCTCTTTCAACCACAGAAGCAGAGTACATGGCTATTGCAGAAGCAGCCAAGGAGCTTATATGGTTGAAGAACTTTCTATCAGAACTTGGAATGCAACAGGAGGATTGTGTACTGCATTGTGACAACCAGAGTGCAGTTCACCTGGCAAAGAATCCGGTGTTTCATAGTAGAACGAAACACATTCAAATGAGGTACCATTTCATTCGAGAGTTAATCAATGATGGAACTCTGAATCTGAAGAAAATCCTTGGAACGAAGAATCCAGCAGATATGTTCACCAAGGTGGTTACCACAGACAAGTTGAAGTTTTGTATGACTTCAACTGGCCTTCTAGAAGTTTGAAAAGGAGGGATGGCAGGAACGAGAGAGATTGGAAAACCATTGCAAGAATTGGACGACAGACTAAGTTGTTCAAGCATTCAAGTGGGAGATTGTTAGGTGTGAATGCTTGATAGTCAACAAAATAAATGGGCGCCTGCTTCATTTGTTTCACATTTATCCTTTTCACATTCCTCCAAACATGTATAAATACAAGGCTGCCCAACACCTCAAAGCACCAACACAATACAAAACACACAAACACAAGAAACACATAGATAGATTTTGTGAGATAGCCTTTTGTGCAGAGTCCAGTTTGGCAACCAAAAGTGCGAGTGATAATTTTTGTGAGTGGTCAGATTACAAGTGCAGTTTAGCCTTGTATGATTGTAGTGTTTTCTTGGTGTTAATAAAACCCTCTCTCTCTCGTTCGCCCGTGGACGTAGGTCGTGATCCCGTGACCGAACCACGTTAAATATTGTGTTCCGATTTTACAATTTTAGTTTGCCGTTATTCTCCATTTTATTTCCGCGTGTTTTGCCGAAATCGTTTATCATTTTTCGAAGTGCCTAACTTGTTTTGTTATATCCCAACAGGATAAACCAATTATATTATGTAATCTCAAAACAATAGACAAGCGCAACACAATAATTAGGTCTAATGTATTTGATGGACCTAATACATTTAGTAGGCTCAACACACCAAATAGGCCTACCTAATACACTAGTTAGGCCCAATATTGAAACCTAATGAATTATCCTATTTTACACGTAGGAGTGTACTACTTGCTAATACATATCAATAACTGTTAAATAAATTTAATACCAAATAATGTTAATTGTCCTTGTTAACCGAATTTCAAATATCTAAACATTCAAGGCTTAGATGCTAAAATACACATTTAAATCCCATTTAACCTCAAGTTTCACCTTAGATGGATTTCAACGAAAACTTTGATCAAAGCGTACTCTTGAACACTCTATCAATCAATTTAATGTCTTAATGAATGTTCTTTGTTGATATTTTCACAATTAAAGGTCGACACTTCTAACCAAAGGGTCGATGGCCTAGCGGTATCAATGTGTATTAGAAATGTGTCCATCCCTAAATGGTAGAGGATTCAAATCTCAATATGAAAAAGGTGTAGATTTAGGAATAGGATTAGGTGGGTGTATGAGTTAGTCGTTTTAAAAAATGGTCAATATTTTTAGCCCAAAATCGCATTTGTCACATCTTTCCACCACAAATAACTTTAAACCACACCACATCGAATATATGGTTCATCTAGCCACACTTCACATTAATTATATCACACTAAACTCTAAGTGCACATTCCTCAACTCGAATTACACCATACAACATGATGATTATACCACTCGCCAAATGACACCATGTTGAAGTCCAATACAATACTTTGAACACATCTCATACTCCATACCAATTTCAACATCGAGGGAGCTGATGCTATCACACACCATGCCATGATGACAGGCTCCTAACGAGCTCAAGATGAAACATCATGGGTTGTTCATCACCAATATGAGTACATCGATCAGATGATGTCCTTGTGATGTGACTAGCATACTACCTACTCGTGTATGCCATACCTCCTCCACCCCATACCCCACATGATGACTGGTCTCATGTCTAGTCCCTTCCAAGCATTGCTACCAATGCTTCATTTAATGCTCGAGAATCACATTCATGCATTCTATTTAATTCATCCATTTATTTCATTACATATGTTAACACTTTCATTTCATCCGTAAAATATTAACTATTAAGGCTATATTTTTCAAAATTTTGCTTTATTCTTATTTTGTTTTACATATATCATATCTCAAAACATGCGATTCAATTTTTTAAAGGTTGGTTGCCCCTTTGCTTGTTTTTGTTAACATGTCATTAATGCTTCTTGTCTATCTTTCATTCTTGGTCGACTTGTGTATTGATATGTTAGATTAAGATACGAACTTTGTGTTGACAAAAGAATTATAACATGTACATTTTAGAAGTGATGTTTGAATACTTTTAAGTATTCCAGGCAAATGTTATGGAACTAGTTGGTATCACTCGCGAGTTATGCCAGGGTTTGCAAACAAAATTTGTAAAAAAAAAAAATTAAAACACAAAAGTGTTAAAAAAGAATGCAAAAATTATATGGAGGAAACATTGTTAATAAATTATCAGAGTAAACTTTGAAACAATATAATCGTAAGAGTAAAAGTAGAATAAATAAAACTAAAGGTTAATTGAAAAAAGTATAATTAGAATTTGAATTAAAAGCAGGATAAATAAAACTAAAAGTTAATTGAAAAAAAAAATATAATTATAATTTGAATGTCAAATTTTTTAAAAGAAGTTTGAAAATAAAAAAGAAAAGTTTGAAGCAAATTCATAAGAAACTTAAAGATTTTCAAAAATATAAAAAGTAAAAAGTAAAATAGGAACCAAATTTTATAATAAAAAAGAAAAGTTTGAAGCAAATTCATAAGAAAATTAAATGTTTTGTCAAAAATATAAAAAGCGAAAAGTAAAATAGGAACTAAAAATTTTAATAAAAATTAAAAATGGAGTAACTGTAACAAGAATGGAAAGGCATGCAGGAGTGCTTAACCGCTAGGCTGCTCTTTTGTTTTTTAAAACGCCACAAAATAAATATAAAGAATATCAAAAATTATATTAATATAGCTGTTCATCCGTTAGTATTTGTAAGTAGGGGTAATTAATACATATTGAGAATTTGAGCATGGCTACCACATCTTATGCAAATACCGTATTCCTTTTCTAGTGATTTGTTGACCTTAAATTAGGTCTTTATAACTTGCATTCTTTATTTCAAACTAGGCGAATGCCAGCACGTTGCGCAGGAAAAAAATCATTATTTACAATATAAACAAATGCATTTTACTATTGTACCATATATATATATATATATATATATATATATATATATATATATATATATATATATATATATATATATATATATATATATATATATATATATATATATATATATATATATATATATATATATATATATAATTTGGAAAACAACGAATTTTAACAATTTTAATGAACAAATAGAATGCATCAAAATAAAAACCAAATTAATATGGTTTAAGATAAATAGTTATCTCAAACCACATGATTTTAATAATCTACCAACAGTTTGTGTTTGGATAGAATTTTTGTATAATTTCAAATTTCATTTTACTTTTATCTATTTTAAAATCAATTTAAATATTGCATATTTGGTCATGTTTTAATTTCGAATATTTAATTTAAATTAATAGTGTTCTCTTTGGTGGATAATGGAAGCAAATGGATTGTATTATATAAGAGAAAGAGAAAATGTCATATATGTAAGTGAAACAATGTTTGATAAAGAATAAAACATCAGATTGATGTGGTAAAAGATAAATCATTTATCTTGAACCACCTTGATTTGGATGGCTTCCTTTATAATAAAAAATAGATATAGTTTGAATACATGAAGTATATATTGATTGAATGACTTCTGAGAAAATTAAAAATCGTCACTTTTGACCATCAATATTACATAAAAAATAAATGTTCAAAATTGCATTATTCAGCACAATGCATGCGATTTTGTACAACTTGATGAACGAATCCATAGCTCATCTTGGATCGACTCGCTAAATTTTTAATGGTCAATTTCATTAAAAAAAATAAGAAAACTTTAACTATATATTTCCTTGAACTTTAATATTTGGACATATTTCCAATAGTAAAAAAAATATCAAATGATTTATATAATTGTTTTGACTTAAGGAGGACCTTTTATTTATAGAATAAAAAAGCTTATTGAGTTGGTTTGCCATCACGATCTGGGATCAAAATTTCCTTCATAGTGTGTTATTTTGTGTCATTTTCTTATCCCACATCGCTTAAGAAACGCAACTGAAGAAAAATCAAACATCTATAAGTAAAGAGACTAATATAATTTTCATCTCACACAACTTAAGAAACAAATTTCAATGAAAAGAAAACATCTATAAGTAGAGAGGTTAAAATCATTTCTCTCATATCTTTGTTCTTTTGTGTTCTTGACCATATTAAGAATCGGTTGCAACATTCCATGAACCTTTGGTTTTAGTTTTAGGATCGTTTTCGTAAAATCCAAGACGGGTACTCACCGATGTCCACTTCGATCTGTCTTTTCTAATAAATTCAAATTAATATGGTACATGATAAAAATTCATCTTAAATTATATTGATTAAATGACATCTATTATAATCTATATCTATACATAGTAATAAAGGATGCATGTTTGTGCCACTTGGCACTATTTTAAGCCCATTCAGCCACTTGTCATTTTTATATGCATTCTCAATTAATAAATCAGCTAACAATATGAGATAAAATATTTAATTGAGATAAACATTTAAATATTTTGTTATAACATGAACTCCATCGATTGATTTCAAGGTTTGTTATGATTATCTTTTGCTTTTAAATATTTTTTTCCTTTTCTATTTCTAATGTTATTTTGTTGCATTTATCTGTGTTTATCCATTTCTTCTGTTTTTTTGGAACTAGAATGACGAAGGTTTATTATGATTATCTTTTGCTTTTAAATATTTTATTCCTTTCTCTTTCTAATGTTATTTTGTTGCATTTATCTGTTTTTATCCATTTCTTTTGTTTTTTTTTTGGAACTACAATGACGAAAACCCATGAGGGGTGAAATTGGAAATTTGAAGTAAGGTATTATAATAATGGCATCAAAATAAAAACATATATATATATATATATATATATATATATATATATATATATATATATATATATATATATATATATATATATATATATTAAATTAAATGATTTAAAAATATTTTTTCTTGCTAATTATATAAAATCAAACATTTTCTTTTTATAATACTTTAATTAATCCTCATCCGTGTGTTACACGGGCTTTAAACTAGTATTTATATATATATATATATATATATATATATATATATATATATATATATATATATATATATATATATATATATATATATATATATATATATATATATAACCATATTTGTTTGAACTTTGAAGGATTATTGTTTGAAAGTTCGATGTGCATAGATATTATGAAAACGAAATAAAATGTTTACAACGTTGTCATCGCACATCGAACTGTGGCCACGACTTACTATAAACGTGCAATTCAGTTGGTATTTTAATAGTTTTTAACTCTTTTAAGTAATCATCTTTTTAGTTTCAGTGATTTTGAAATAAGATAATTGTTGAAACTTTGAGATAAAAACATGTTTTTTATGATAAATTGACCACTAATTAACAATAGACTAATAGCATGTTTCTAGGTTTTAATGTTTGACTATCTATTTATAATTGAATTTAAAAAAGTTATTATGTAAATTTTTCAAGTTTTGGATGCAAACATGACATCTATTATGATAACAATTTATGTTTAATATTATACGTTTAGATTAGATATAAAGTTCAAAAGTTTTTTTGTAATATTCATCTTCATTTTTGAGTTTTAATACTTTTGGAAACTAAAACTTATAAATAGAAGCATTTATCACTTTCAGAAAATATGTTTGTACGATAAATGATATTTAATTAATAACAGACATTGAAAGTCATATTATGATGAAGATTGATGGATAATGTAATCAAATTAGTAGTATTGTATAAATGAAATATGAAATGTTAGATAAATGTGTGACACGATGTGAAACATAAAAATATCAACATAATATGGTATAAAATAAATTATTAATGTTAAATTACATTGTTTTGAATAATCTATTTTATAATAGATAGTTAAAATATTAACAATTGAAATTTCTACGTATATACATATTGGTGAATCGACAAATGTTTACACCAATGTCACTTTTTACAAACGACACACTATAAACTTTAAACTTAGTCAAGTTTTTAAAAGTTCTAAGTAAGGAACTAAATTTCTACGTATATACATATTAGTAAATCGAAAAATGTTTACACCGATGTCACTTTTTAAAAATGATGTACTATAAACTTCCAAGCTAGTTTTTAAAAGTTTAGGTAATTTTATTTTTACTTTTGTGTTTCAATACTTTTTAGAATTGAAACTAAATAGTAAAAATCTTTTAAAACTTGCGATAAAATAATATTTCTATAATAAAATGATCACTATTTAATAATAAACTTGAAATAGCAAGTTTGATGGATAATGAAAGCAAATGAATTGCATTATATAAGAGAAACAGAAAAGGTCATATATGTACGTAAGCAATGTGGGATAAATAAAATAAATCTCAAATTAATGTGGTAAAAAATGTTTAAATTAATAGATTGATTATATTAAGTGGGAATTTGAAAGGTCATGGAGGTTTCAAATGCATGTGGTGAGAGGAAAAATGTTTTTTTTATAAGATATAAGATAAGATAAGATTACTACATATGCGCAAGTACACCAAAATCATTTATGCATTAATATAGTTTCACATTTCAGCCATTTAACCGTAACTTGCCCCAATGTGTATAACTTAACCACGCTAGTGGTGTAACCACTGTGCAACTAAACTTCTCATTTATTTTAACCAAACTATGAAGTCAGACTCCGAACACGAAAAGCTTTCCTACCAGGCCTCAAGACTTACAAAAGAAATTTTCATGTTTTATTGTATTTTGTTTAATCCCATTTTCATATTCTAAGAAAATGCGTAAAATTAATAAAAAAGAATAGGAAAATAGTATAAATAAAAACAAATATTATAAGAAAAAAAATGCAAAAATAGAAACAAAATAGATATTATATATGTACTTCATAGTCCAAATTATACGTTTTACAAAAGAATATGACAAAAACCACATCATTTGCCTTGATAAGATGATATGTAAATACTTATAATCGTCTTTTATGCTTTAGTTTTGATCCTTTTGTCTAATAGACATTAGTCATTTTCCAAAAGATATCCTACCTTACCTGAGATCTACATTACATCTCATAAAAGCCTTTTTGATTCATGTCACGCACGTAATTAATGGTGGAGAACTAAAAATTAAACAAGCATATGACAAAGCAACATCTGCGTACAGATCGACCATCTAAGGTATGCACGACCCTTTATAAACATGAGAGAATAAGTTAAATCGTGGGTCATTTCTCTACATAATATTTCATTTTGATACTTTAGGAACATTGTTGTTCGCATAACTCTAAGGATAGCATCATTTTGGAAATGTCAACATGTTACGATACAAAACTGTGGTAGTCATTTCGTCTTTCCATTTATTTTCTCTTGCTCCTTGTTCTTTTGTTGTCCTTGCTTTTTTTCTTGAGGACCACTGTAGGTTTGAGTATATGGGGATTTGTTAGGTGTAGTTTAATGCACATTTTAGCATGCCATGACCCTTGTTTTATGCAAATTTGCTATGTATTTCATGCATTTCATCATATTCTAGGACACTCATAATATAGTCGAATATGTCATTTGGGGCATTAATTTACCTACTAAAATATCACTTGTTTCCACCCAAGATCCCAGCATTACAATTCCATTTTTGTCGAAATTTCAGAGTAAATGGACTTCTAAATGCGGTATTTCATTAGTGACCCTTTCGGGGCCTTGGTTAATCTGAATTTCATATTTACGTATGTGAAAAGAAGTACTTTACACAATTGTTTTGATGTGTTTGGCGGGTGAAGATATTCACGATAACAAGTTTTGGACATCGGATGATGCATATTGATGGTATCGAGTGCCGAGAGCAAAAGAATGACAACTTTGAAAGTCATATTGACAACCTAACATAAGAAAAAAAAAAGTCGATCGACTTTTTCACTAGAAACAAAACCAACCAATTTTTCTCGAACAAAATGGTAGACATTAGAAAACTCGAGCGAGTTTCTCACCCTAGAAATCCTGTGGCAATTTTTATAATGTGTCTTTACGATCATCAAAAGAGCCTCAAATGGGATTTTGGAATATATGGACTTGGAGAACACTTAGGTAGTGTTTAGTTCACTGGAATTCGAAGGAATTCGAGAGAATTGGAATCCAATTTCTTCGAAATGATGCGTTTGGTTCAAGATTTACTAAGGAATTGAAATCCTTGAAGGGGCAAAAATTCCATCAAAATGGTGGGAATTAATTCCACCGAATCTGGGAGGGAATTAAATGCAATTCAAGGAGGAATGTGGCAGATTACATTTTTACCCCTTATCTAATTTAAACCTTATATCCTCTTTATACGTATCATGTTCCAATTCACGCCTCCATCTTTTTCATGTTCTTGATCGGAAATCGTAAGTTCGTGTTCTGCCTTCATCATCCTCTTTCTCTCTCGTTCTTGGTCTCCATCTGATGATTTCTCCCGCTGATTTCGTTGTTCTTGATAGGAGGCGTCGATTTCTTCTGCTGATTTCCTTGTTCTTGACAGGAGGCATCGCTTCAGTGACTTAAAGTCGTCGACTGCTCTCTTTCTTCATCGCTGGTTTAAAGTCATCGACTGGAACATCGTTCGGTGAGTCTCTCTCTCTCTCTCTCTCAATCTCTCTATCTGTTTCTCGTAATGTCTGTTGGTAAACAGAAATCCTTCTGATTTTGTGGATTTAAGCTAGTATTTTTAGTGGATTTAAGCTAGATAAATTGCAATTGGATGACTGGATTGGTTCTTCCCTGATTTCGTGGATTTAAGCTAGTATTTTTCTCGTTTGCTCATATTTTTTGTTATCAACTCTATTTTGTGAATTATAGCTATTATATCTTGGTAAACAGAACTCGTTTAGCCTGATTTTGACAGGAACGACTTGTCTTTCCCTGATTTTAATACCTCTGGTTTTGTTGGATTAAAGTTGTGTGTTATAATTACATTTTGGAAGGGTAGGTTTATCGGTTGTTAAATACATTGTGGATTTGTACGTTTTTGGTATCTTCGATTGTGATGTATCGAAAGATTGTTATGTACTTTTGTTAACGTTATTGTAATGTGTATTTGAATGATTCAAAACACATGACAATATAAGTTATGATGTGTATAAGTTATATAGCCTGTGATGTTTATTAGCATGATGTTCGTAAAGTGAAAATCTATTGTTAATATTATTTAAGTAATATATTTTTACCATACAATTGACTTAACAGAGTAAATTTAATCAAAAAGGCAAAATATGTCATTTTGTATAACATTTCTGTACATATAAATTGAAAAACAAAGTAAAACTAAGCTAAAAAGCAATAAGGGCAAATTGGTCAATTTACATAGATTGCATTTACTTTCCCTTCCAACCAAACACAAAATGGAATTGGAATCCAATTCCATTTCCTGCCAACCAAACAGGATATTGAATTGGATTCCAGTTCATGACAGATTCCAATTCCTTCAAAAACATTCTGGAAACCAAACGCCGCCTTAGGGAAATGATTTTCTACAGGAAAAACTTTTTTTTTTCAATCATTACATTTTGTTGTCTTATAAGTTCAATTTTCCGTATCCGTTTGTTTATATTTGTAAATGGCTAAATCCCTCATTACTCAACATTGGATTGTCAATCTTGTTGGTCTGGAAATTACGATTTTACACGGTAACAATCATGTTGGTTTTGTAACTTATGATGTACCTAAGATGTTAATGTTGTTTTTCCATCGATTTTGTGTCGTGTAATTTTGGATTTGTTTACTACATTTCTAGGCAACGTTTGGTGTGAGGTAAGCAAATTAGAAATATAAGAGTATTACGACGGAATTTTTGTTTGCCACTAAGAAACGGATAATGTGACTCCTTCTTCTGGGCTGATTTTCATTCATCATCAAAAGGGATGATTTTTCATTCCATTCCTTGATATATATGGTAATTATAAATTATTTTTATTCATATAATCTTCAATAAATATTCATCTCTTTAAAATTTCTTGTCATACCAAACAGATCCCTAGAGTTTCATCTAAACTGAACTTATTCGGAAATTCCTGATTATGTATTGCTTGTTTGACAATAAGATCTAATAATTACCTTAGATTTTAATGGTGAAAGCAAAAGACATGATCATTTTCTAGAAGATTTTGGTTCCACATTCTGAAATTGTGCAAAATTTTTTACAATCTCTCGGTCTAAATCTTTTGTTTGATCATAATGCAACTCTTTCTTAGTCTTTTATAATTGAACTGGATTTTAAGTTTTTGACCTAGAATCGGTCTCATACTGTCGGGGACAACTAGTTTTCTTCAAAATTACTGGTTTGTTGGACTTGAAACGAACTACAAAGAGATCAATATGAAAGCATCAATTGTTAACATCATCGACTGTAATGATTTAAGTCAAACAAGCTAGTCAAATATCGTGTTGTTTTTTATTATTCTTTTTCCATTTTAATCCTTTGAGTGAATTTTCATAGTCTTTACTTGCTTAATTTTATCTAAAAGTATAGTCCTAAATCAGACTGGCTTGAATGACTAGTTAAAGTTTCTTCAAGAGTCAAAACATCATGCTTCTATTATTACTACGCATTTACAGTATAGTCGTTCTAGTGATCAAGATTCAAGTGTCAACATCATTTTACATTGCAAGAAAAGAAAACCGAAAAGAAACATCACCTTTCAGTTTTCATCAGGGGTTGACCATGTTTCCCATAGCGAATAGAGAACAAGTGGTCCAAGAACTGGTGGCACAGGTGGCGGCTTACTGAAAGTAACAATGGGATCAACCTCCTTTTTCATCTCTTCTTTCCTCTCAAAACTATCATCCTTTACCTTCTTTGGTGTCACAGTGGCAACTGCAAATTGTTTTTTAAAGTTCAGATTGTTATAGTCTTATAGACAGAGTTTACTAAATTGAATGTTATAAGTTATAACTGGTATTACCCCATGATGTTTTTAAAGGATAAATTCTATTGAATGCACTGTTTCCTCGCAATAATGCTCTTATTGCACGCATATGGGTTGTTATTTGCTTATTTTCCTTGTTTCTTCAACGAAATCTGCATCAAGTTATATCTCATATATTGAGTTTCGAGTATAATCACATAACTAGACACTGAATGTCACACTACAATGGCAGATTGAAATTAGAAGAAATAGATAGACAAAGACCAGTTCGTTACCTACTAACAGAATGATAAGCATAAAAATCAAATCAAGCATAGAATCTAGATGATGATGATGATGATAACATAAACAAACAGCAATATCAATAATCGTAATCAACTAATTCAATCTTCATTGAAGAAATTGACGCAGAAGACCTCTTCGTTCTCGCCTACTAACAGAATGCAAAGCACATAACATAGATGGAATCTACGCTGAATTTGAAGTATAATCACAGAATGGAGCCCAAATTATTACATGACAATTGCAGAAATATTCCAAATCGAATTATTCGAAATTTATCGAACTTATAGATAGAGAAAGACCTCTGTGTTCGCTTACTAACAGACTGATAAGCATATAACATAAATCAAACGTACGCTGGATTTCAAGTGTAATCACGTTTGGTTTCGAACTTTATTGAAGAAACAGATACAGTGATAGAGAAGGTCTCTTTGTTCGCTCACTAACAGAATAACAAGCATATAACATACAGTAAACGTGCACTAACTTGTTAGTATATACTTGAACACTAATTGTTACATGACGATTGCAGATCATAATTCGAACTAGCATAAAATTAAAATTCATCGAAGAAATGTATAGGAAAAGAAATAGATAACTTAACCTGTGATAGTTCGCCGTTGTTTCGAAATGAAACGATGGACCAGCCGGAGATAATAACCGAAAGAGATCAGTGGCGTCTTCGGATAGTGTTGGGAGTAATCGAGAGACTTCTTAAAGTTTCCGGCAGTTAGCTTTTGCACATCAGAAAATGGGCTTTATGGGCCATAAATTTGAGATTCATTTGAATATCCAAACAAGTCAACTGAACAGATTGGGTCACTAATTTGGGCTTTACTGTATTCGAAAATACAAAATTCTGAATTCGGGTATTTAGTACGGTGTAAATTGATGATGAGAACTAAAATATACAAGCTACAAAATATCACAAAAGGTAAGTTATATCGAAATTATATAAATTACTTTTGATATTTGCAAATATATATATATATATATATATATATATATATATATATATATATATATATATATATATATATAACGACCGAGCAGTCCCATATGTACCTAGCTAGGCTGTAGTATATTACGTACCCGTGTAATAGGATTTATCCCTAACTTGCAAAAAAAAAAAAAAAAAAAATATATATATATATATATATATATATATATATATATATATATATATATATATATATATATATATATATATATATATAATAATTCCCTAATTAAGTGTAAAAAATCTTGAAATATGATTTTTTTTTGTGGGTTTTATAGAACACTTTTTGGTATTCAAAGTAACCAATGGCGAATCTAGGATTGGAACTCACAGGTGTTCATCTCAAAAAAATAACAAAATGAATAGGTCGAATATTGTTTTTAGCCGGACCGGGTCGTCAATACTACTATCTAAAACAAATATAACACTTAACTTTAATGCCAATGAACAAACCTAAATAAATAAATTTAAAAGTAAACACCTCTATATAGTATATACAAATAATAATAAAAATAAGCATATACTTAATTAAAAAACAAATAAACAATTAAGAACAAATTTCAAATAAAATTATAAACATTTAATAGTATTTTAAAACAAATTTGCTATTTTTTAGCATTATTTTTAGAAATATTAAATCGTGTGCAGATTTTGAAAGTTATGATATAAATATTCAAAATCATGTGAGACGGTAGATTTGTTTTGTTGTTAATTGTCAACACCTCCAAATAAATCGCATACAAGATTTTGTAGCTAGAAATAATTTTGTAAAAGGAGTCCATGTAATATTTAGTACACAAAATATAAAAAGAAATCCAAAACCAAGGGTTCCATTAACACGGGTCGATACTACTTGCATTCGCATTGAAAGTAACCTTGGTTCCATTAACAACGGGTCAATATCAACGCTAGATTTTATACTTGTTAGCGATGGTATCTTTTCTTGAATGATGAATTATCATTACTATTAAATCAGCAAAAAGCTAGTGAATGCTAAAGAACAAATACAATATTAAAAACGATGAATGACGTGTGAAATATGAATTCTTGTTTCATAGGTCACTTTTGGTGTTCGAAGGACCACGATTCAATTAACAATGGGTAGATATATGCGACGTTAGATTTTATAATTATGGTGACCACATTTATGAGATCCAAAATGACAAATCACATGTATTTGATTAGATAAAAGTGAATATACTTTACATTTCCTGATTTAGAATGGAAAACAATTGTGTCGCAAAGTTGCATACCTTAAAGGGATAAAGACTTGTAATGATAATGAGCTTCTGAAATTGTTCACGTTTGGTTACTGAACTTCTTTTTGTGCTTGATTTACCCATGAAGTTTTTAAATTGTTCACATTATACCATTAGGATCGGTGATAGAAAGTTTATGCTGATTTAGAATCCTAGATGGCATCCTAGAAGACTTGGAGGGTAACGAACTTCTAAAAATGTTCACATTTGTTCACCGAACTTATTTGTGTGCTTGATTTACCCATGAACGTTTTAAAATTGTTCATATTATACATTTATTACTGATGATAGAAAGTTTGTGCTGATTTGGCATCCGACGTGGCATCAGAAAGCTGAGACATAAAAAAGGGTCGGTAGTCTTCAGTTGGGGTTCGTTTTTATGCACTAATCTACAAGGAACAATAGTTCAATCTTGGAGCGTCTTCCTCTCCCTCAACATTCTCTCAAGTTCGCAAGTCTTCTAGTATGTATTATCTATTGTTGTAATTGTGGTTTTTCTTTACACATTCAATCCTCAACCACATAAAAGAACCTAGGAAAACGATTCTTGGTGTGCGATAACTCATAGGTAAGTACACTAAAAAAACCTCAACCAGTATGGATTACCAAAGTTCGAACCCCAACCATAAAAAAGAACACAGTGGACTTACTTGTGAGTTTTCATACACCAAGCATTTCCTACATGGGTTCTTTTCCATGATTAGGCTATTGAGCAAGTGTGAAGCCCAATCTGATTCGGAGAAGTCCAGATAACCGAAGCAGATCAATTGTTTGAAGCAACCAGAAACAAAGGCAAAGACATGCCAATACTATTGAGGTCTACGCCTCAGACGATTTCCAGTCCTCGGTCAAGGAAGTCTGGATTAGATGGTATGGCATCGGTTGTGGATGCAAAGCAAGGAATCCAAGATAGACAACAGGAGATGCTGGTAAACGAGGAGGTCCTAAAACCGATGAGGTTACCAAACCGAAGAATTGTGTCGAATTGCAAATCTCATCCAGACCGAAGAGCCAAGTTAGAGGAAGCCAATCATTAGTATCTTCTACAAACTATAGTTCACCGTGACAACAATAGCTTGGGCTACAGTCACATGAGTGAATGCTTCAGCAGCATAAGAAGGTTAGATCGTAGTGTCTTTTGACCGACTCATTTTCTAGTGAACCACTTTACATCTTTGTGTTTCTCAACTTTATTTTCGTATTTCTCATTAGTCTAGACAGTTTTGTGTGTTAATCGTTTGTCAAGGTGCTTGGTTGTGTTAGTTGGTGTTTATCTGTTGCCTTATCATGAGTCTCAAATGCATGAAGGAAAGCCACAATTATAATGATTATGACAATACATACTAGAAGACTTGCGAACTTGAGAGAATGTTGAGGGAGAGTAAGACATTGCAAGATTGAATTATCGTTCCCTGTAGATTAGGGCACAAAAATGAACCTCAACTTAATACCACTGGCCCTTATTTATGTCTCAGCTTTCTGATGTCACGTCAGATGCCAAATCAGCACAAACTTTCTATCATCGGTCATAATGGTATAATATGAACAATTTTAAAAAGTTCATCGGTAAATCAAGCACAAAATTAATTTCGGTGACCGAATGTGATTAATTTTAGAATTTCGTTACCCTTCCAAGTATTCTAAGATGCCACGTAGGATTCCTAGTCAGCATAAACCTTCTATCACCGGTCATAATTGTATAATGTGAATAATTTTAATATGTTAATGGGTAAATCAATCATAAAAACAAGTTTAGTGATCAAATGTGAACAATTTCAGAAGTTCGTTACCTTTACAAGTCATTATCCCTACCTTAAAATAGTCAAATAAAGTTTATTAATTTAATAACTAAAAATCATTGGCTGACTTAATTAATAAAGTGGTAAAAATTACTTTGTTTTTTTAATATTTCTTCGATTTATAACATTTTAAAATGTAATTTATTAAATTATTATATATAGTTATCGATCGTAATTTCTTTTATTAGTGTTCACATGTAGACAATTAATATATTTAATGTATTGTTTTAAAATATAAATTGTTCGTTTGAAACAAAAATAAGTTCTAAATACTTTTAAATTACTTTTGATAAAAAAAAATACAAAATTGAAGCTTGGAAAACTATTATAATAAAATATGTATAATTGATGGCGTTTGTTTGTTATAAGTCATTTACGTTGAAATTATTGTAAAATATTTACTTAATACAACAACAATCCTTAACATTTAATGAATGATATTAGGAGAACGTGGATTGAATAAAGTAACAACCAAACCAAGTTTGAAGACCAAATTTGAGAAGTGTGCCGACTCAATATGTAAATGCGGAATAGAAAGTAAAACTAGTGGGGTAGTCTTCCATACGCAACTTCAAGTGTTCATATTTTTCAGGATCCAAAATGGAAGCTCGATTGCTAGCTCCGACATTGTTAGCGATGCTATACGCACTTTGATTTAGAGAAGACATATTGATGACGGAAACTTGTGATGAATAGTATATAAATAAAGAGTTTCTCTACTACAGGAACAAGGAATGCTCTGTTACCAAATGAGGGGTTAAGGAATTCGAGTGTGTCCCTTATCCGTTGAATTCTAACGTTTTAGGTTTAAGGGGTATTTTTGAAAAAGGACACAACATGATCGTTCCGAGCTCGTATCAAGTTAACTGAAGGGACTAATATAAATGTTCCGCTTGTGTTTTGAGTTCATTTAAAATTGACATTGTTGAAAAATGTTTTATGAAAGTACGACACTATTTATATAAATGTTTTGTTAAGTTAAGATCAACTAAGTCCAAATGGTTTTTTTTGAAAAGTTGTTAACACATGTACTCTGCTAAACTCTTATTTAATTTTAATGAAAGAAATTTATAGATTTACTTAGAGGTTTTTTTCCTAGTATTTTAAAAAAAATTAGGATGTTATAGACATGTGCTCATCCGTAGCGTTAATTTCGAAAAATATTAGTTGGTGCACTTGGCATTACGTCTGAGAGGTCTTAGTTCGAGCCTTATTCCTACTATTTTTCATTTCTTTTTGTAGGACACCGACGTGGCATGTCACATCAACAAAGACATAAAACTAGTGAAATTTACTAGTTGTATTAAAATTTGGGTTAATGATCCATAATGGAAACCGATAATACAAAATTTATCAATTAGATCACTGAAGTTTTAATTGCATCCAATAAGTCACTTAACTTTCAATTTTGGATTTAAAATATCATTGTCTCCAATTTTAACCACAGTTTTCTACTTCTGACGACGCCTCCGTCTCCCCCGACCAAGCTTAGACAATTTTCTTCAACACATCCATAGTCGTACCACCTCTACCAGGTCCAACGCCTATTTACAATCTCACCATCGTCGTAGCACCTCGATCACGCCCCTACTACTCTCCTCCTCCGATGCCCAATACCACTGAAGTTTTAATTGCACCCAATGAGGCCTCCTCACAGTGATTTTAATCAGGTATAATCGGTTAAAATAAAAGACAATGGTATTTTAAAAACAAAATTGAAAGTTCAGTGGCCTATTGAGTGGAAATTTGAAAGTTCACTGATCTATTGAATGCAATTAAAACTTCAATGACCTAATGGGTAAACTTTTATTGATTGTCATTATGGATCATTAACCCATTAAAATTAAGGACTAAATTGAAAAAAAAAAATACTTAGCGTGAAACCAAAAAGCTAAAAACTTAAAGATTTGATTGCGAATTTCTTTTTAATGTAACATAGACTAACCGGAAAAAATGTAAAAATAAATAAATAAAAAAAAGTATAGGATAAAACCGATGATGAAAAAATATTAATGATAATACCGTTAACAATCATCCTCGTATTGTAATGCAAATAAAGCTACCGTACTTTAATTATGACTTAAGATTATTTGAGTGTAAAATATAATTGATAAGTAAAATAAAATTTTAATTAATTTTTGTTTTGGAACAGCAAGCAATAACATTAGAAGTGTAAATTACAGGATTGGTTCTTGTGGTTGGCACGTTTTACATTTTTAGTCTAAGTATTTTTTTTCATAGTTTTGGTCCCCGTGGTTGCCAAAAGTTTGCATTGTTGCTCCGCGATCCATATAAAAAAACCTGATTATCCTTTCTAATTTCTTTTCCATTTTTCTTTTAACATATTACTTATTCTATTAGTTAAAAAAAGACACCACACTACCCCATCTCTCTCTCTCTCTCTCTCTCTCTCTCTCTCTCTCTCTCTCTCTCTCTCTCTCTCTCTCTCTCTCTCTCTCTCTCATGGAAGTTCCTCAAGAAACCTTACTAGAGCCATGTGCTTCATCATATGTAACATCTTAGTGAGGTTTTCGCTCTTCCTCTGTTTCTCTCTCTCTCTCTGACCATAAACCTCTCATCTTGAGCCAACACCATATTTGCAAACAAGTCTCTGTCATGAGACTACACAATCATATCCGAAGGTGAACAATTCGAGTTGGGTTTTTCTAAAACAAGTAAGTCTTCCAAATATTACATAGGCATGTTGTATAAGAAGGCATATTCAAATTGTCACACCCCAAAACCGTATTGGCGGAATAGTTCAAAGGTGGATGACTTCATGAACAATATCATAACAGAGTTGAATAATAGTGATTTCCAAGCACACAACCATCATTAATCAATTGCAAATGTTACAAAGTTTAATTGTTTCATGTTTCAAATACAATTGAAATGATATCAAAAATAGACAAAAAAACGACGCCGTAACGTCACTCCTTGTAGCGCCTGAATTTACCTTAACAATTTCCTGAGAATACAAGTAGTTGAAAAAGTGTCAACAATTAAGTTGGTGAGTTCATAAGATTTTTGTATTAGAAATGTCCTTTGTTTGTAAACGATAGTGATGGAAACCAAGAAAATCCAATATTTTGTCATAAAATGTTCAAGTCTTTAAATCCCAAAGACTAAAATGTAATTATGTAAACTGTAGTGTAACTTTCGTTGAAATGTATATTTCCACGTAAACAATTTATGAAAATATTAAGTTGATTATTTTCCCATGTGAGATACCATATAACCATATTGTGACTAGTTGGCCTGCTGCGACGTTCTTCAGGCGTCGGAATGTTAGACATTTGGACACCTCAGACCTGCCGGTCAAGCTGTAGCTAGCAGCTCAGGTGCGGGGTTGTCAAGCCCCGTATATATCTATACTCAAATATCGCGCTCTCTTACCGAGACTCTGGTTATAAAATTTCAGGACTTATAGTAGGTACTTATAAAAGTACTGTGAAGATTCATCTCACAAAAATGTATGTATTCCAATCAACTTGTTTACGTACGATTTGTATATATAAAAACTCTTGAAATCTTCCGTTATCATTTTTCCATGATAATATAGTAATATATAATAATTATATATTTTTATATAATTATTTTTGTCATGTTCAAACTTCATAATATCCTTGTGTTCATAAACTATTCCAATAATAGTCTATTTTTAGTAATTGCGTCGTAATAACCTTATTTTTATGAACGATAGCGAAATAACTTATTCAAAAGATTATAAATATCATCTTTTGAGGTAATTCTCACAAAAATGGTGTAATAACTTGGTTATAACCATTTTTGCTAGTAAATAGTACCTTTATTTATAAAAACGTAGTTTTTACTAGTTTTCGTTTTTATAACGTTTTTATCCAAGATCTAGTGTTTTTGTATACTTTATTTGTAGTTTCGTAACTTTTACACAACTTAATATGTTAAAGTGTTCATAATACATGGATCTACTCATATTTCATGCCAAGTTCATCTTTATAACATTTTTGTCCAAGATCTAACATTTTTACACACTTTAATTATAGTCTAGTAACTTTTATACAATCATATTATGTATCATTATGAACATCTTATAAAGATCTATCCATATTTCATGTCAAAGGTATTTTTTCCCAAATACTAACTTTATGAACTTGTGTAAAACATCATATATAGCATTTAACATATATAACTTGAATAAAACAACATTTATAGTAAAGGAACTTGTATTCTCCCCCAAAAAGGTTTGAAAACATGAAAAGGAGGGGTATGAACTCACCTTGAGTGGTTGATCTTAAGGTTTCTTGGAAGAAGATTGAAGATTTTGGTTCTAAGACCCGGAGGACCCTTGGACAAAGCAAGAAAGCTTGAAAGATCATTGAAGATGTTGAAGATTTGAGCTCAAAGACCCTTGGACAAAGCTAATATCCAATGGATTTTGGTGGATGTTAGTGTGTGTAAATGGTGTAAAACTTATGTTATGTAGTTTAGAATCAAAAGATGAGTGAAACTTACTACTTAAACTTGTGAAATGAGCTTGAAAATGGAATTTGAAGATGGAGATGGTGGTTTGGGTTTGAGCCGTGAGCAAGGGAGAGTGAGGGAGGAATGAGTTGGTTTGTGATTTGTCAAATGAAAAGATGATCATCTTTTAGGGATTTTAGTTGGATTTCTTTATAGTATTTTATTTATAGCCTTTTAAGGCCTAGGATTATAAAAATAAAATAAAGTTGATTGTGTGATGGGTTTGTATCCCATGGGGCTGTCGATGGGGGTGGGGGTAGGGGGTGGGGTGGTGTGGTTTTTATAAAAATAGTAATATACTTATATAAATGGGTGATTTTTATAAAATCGTAAGTCGTTTTAGTGAATTTTTATGCGTTTTTGACGAAACGAAGTTCTAAATAATTATTTTGTATAAAAACATTGTCAATCATTTATTTTGATTGAAACATAACTCGTTGGGTGTCAGAATACGCGTTTAAGCGCAGTATTCTTCCGATTTCGCGAATTTCGGCATTTTACCGGAAATTGCATTTAGCTTTGAAATTAAATACTAGATACTATTACGTCACTTATCATATGAATTGTTATTTCATATATGATGTTTAAGGCACCACATTTTGAAATTTGAGTCCAAACCCTATGTACATTTATCCGTTCACAGCGGTTTAATCGTTATAACTTTCACATATGAACTCCGTTTTCGACGTTCTATATATCCACCGTTTCGTATTTACGAGTAGATCGTTTTATGAATATTATTATTCTCAAAATAATAATTGTACGATTATCGAATTTTTACGCTACAGTAGTTTGCTGTTCGCATTTTCGACTTTTAATCGCTAATTGTTTTGACTTAGCATACGTAATACTATAATGTTAATAATTCATTGCAAAAGTCATGGAAAATAACTTTTCAACATATAGATTGACGTACGCTTTGTTTGACTACAGTTGACTTTTGTTGACCAAAATTTACAATTGTCACACAAATCCTCATACCATAGTTAGGGTGGCAAACAGAGAAAAACTCATCTCTGATAGATTCAGTCAGAATTAAAAATCATTAATGGTAATTTAGCGCTCCTAAATGAGTCCAAATTCTAGATTTGGTCAACAAATCTCAGCAACACCACCACCACCACCACTTTGGGTTCTGCAATAGTTGAAATTCTCGATGATGGTAACTTGGTTTTGAGAGATCGCTCAAATTCAGTCGAACCTGTTTGGAAAAGTTTTAACCACCCAACTCGTATGTGGTTTCCTGGTGCTAAACTTGCTTATGATAATATAGCGAAAAAGGCCAGATTCTTACATCATGAGAAGCAAAGAAGATCCTGCTATAGGACTCTACTCTTTAGAGCTTCATTCGTCTAGCAAAGAGTACGTAAGCAAGTGGAATGACTCCCAAGAATATTAGATAAGTGGGATAAAGTTGAGCTAAACGATCCCGATTCAAGATAAATTCATGAGGAAGTGGTATTTCTTTAGGATCTACTCCAACGTTTAGAAATTGGTTAATCGGTAAAGATACATGTACTTGATGCCTCACCCAAGAGAGAGACCCAAGTCCTAGTAGCCCCGCTAAATGGTGATTCAACATAGATTCTACATCATGAAACCAAGCCAGTTTTGGAGCAGCTTTATGATAATGAAACCAACCAGCAAAAAACTTGGAATGGGGATTTAACTTAGTACCTGAAATGAGATTGAATTACATTTATATTTCAGCTACCATATGAATGAGAATGAACAGTTAATTCACTTATGCTTTGTATAATCCTTCCATTATATCTAGATTTGTAAAGGAAGTTTCTAGTCAAGTTAAGAAAGAGAGAGAGAGAGAGTGTGTGTGTGTGTGTGTGTGTGTGAGTGAGTAGTAGTGGCGTGGGGGTGGGTTAGGTGTCTTTTTCTAAAAATAGTTAATATAATAAATAATAGGTTAAAAGAAAACGAGAAAAGAAACTAGAAAGGGTAACCTGGTCTTTTTAGATGGACCAATGACCAACAGTGCAAGTTTTTGGCAACCGTAAGGACCAAAACTGTGAAAAAAAAATACTTGGACTAAAAATGTAAAAACGTGCCAACCACACGAAGCAAAACTGTAATTTACTCTTAGGCTAATGGGAGTACCCATCACATGATCACATATGATGGGCGTCACATCACCGCCACCTCACCATCACATACCATTACATTGTCATCATACCACACTAGAAATACCTATCACATTTCATCACACCATATCACTTTTTTTTAATTAAGAAAAAACTCAAAAATAAATAAAAACCTAATTTTTTCATTAAAAAACATTACATTAAAAATAAAACATTACATTAATATTACAAAACCATCCCGTGGTGATTCAAGTTTCGGGTATTGTCGAGACGTCGAGTTTAATCAAAATTGATTATACTTACGGTTGGGGTTTGAAGGTGGGGTGTTTGAATTTTGCTCCATAGTAAAATATTTGTATAAAAAAGGTAGATAAGTTGGTGAATGTGTGTTGTATTGAGGTAAAATTGTGGTATTTATATAGGTAAATAATGGTAATTAAAAAAGTAAAATTTAAAAAAATAATAATAAAGTCGTTGAACGGCTAGTTGGATGTAATTGGATGTGATCAACCGTGCTCCCCATCACATTTAACGACGACCACGCCCATCACGGTGCACCCGGGATGGTGTGTACGACCATGATAGGGGTCTACGTGGCCATCACGGTTCCTTCGTGAAAGATATTACGAATGGTCTTAAAACAAAAACAAAAACTTGAGCAAGGAGCTAAAGTCAAATACAAATACAAGAAAGTTCAGACAAAGGAGACATACGACCAACAAACCAAGTTAAGAGCTATTAATATGCAACTTCAGCCAAAGACCTAATGGTTCAGCGGCACAGGAGTATATCCAGCCTATTTGAGGTCTCGGGTTCAAATCTCAGTAGAGGATTAGATGATTTAGGTATAGAATAGGTATAATGTAATATTTGTCGTTTCCAAAAAAATAGGCAAACTTCAGTAAATAGGCAACTTTACGATTGAGATCGTACGATACTGATTTAATAATAGAAAAAATTATTTCATTTGGGGCGTGATTGGTCAAAAGAAGTAATGTTTTTATTCAAGAAAAAAGTTTCATTAATGTATGCTAACTTTGTTCCCTACAAGTTTCCTTCCAACACAACCATATACCCTTAAAATGGAATAAAAGTTAGCAATCATTTTCATTGAGGACATCGATTGATTTATGGGTGCAACCGTCCTTCATGACGACCCCAATCACATCCGAAAATTAAAAACTTTGTTCTTTATCTAAAGCATATATTTATTGTAAAACGAGTAATTTATACATCTTCTAATCAATTATTTATTGTATATCTTTCGTTCCAAATGAGTCTTGAATTTTCAATCAATTGATTGAACGACACATTTCTAATAACACATACTGTTAAGCCATAAGCTCTGATATTTTTCTACTGCATATAAATTATGGTTTATCATAGAAAACTCAAATGTAACATTCCAAAACATGATAATCTTTAGATTATGTCAACTCAGATGAGGTTTTAATCAAACTAGTTTGTTATAAGCATAAATGAAATTTGATGTAGTGTATGTTTGAATCAATTATTGATAATTAAAGGCTTAACTTTTCTTTGATTAAACCCCATCAGTCCTTTTGTTCCCCAAAGGTAGCGTCCGTTGATGTAACCCACCCGTGAATGTTTTTGCTTAAATTTCAAGTGCAATCATTTTTTTAGTGGAACATTTATAATTTAATCAAAAATAAATTAAGCTCTTTATGTACTTAAACAACTTCAATTTATTGAATACATATAGCTTATCCAAATGGTGATATATGTGTTCGAAATCATATACACATACCCATATGTACATATGTATGTATGGGTTTTTACATAAGTACGACATTCATAGCAAATAGACATCTTTGTCATTCATATCATATATATATATATATATATATATATATATATATATATATATATATATATATATATATATATATATATATATATATATATATATATATATATATATATATATATATATATATATATATATATAGTTAGGATTTTTTGATATCTAACTTCATTCCGAGAACTCGAGAAACTTCCAAACCGATATTTTTTTCAAAAAATTGACCACATAGGCCTTTAAAACGCTCAAATTGGTGCCGGAGCGCTGAAAAAAATTTCCGAAAAAACAATTTTTTTTTTGAAAAAAATTTGCACATGTGCAAACTTTTTTATACGTAAATTTTTTTTCAAGTTTTTTTTATGGATGTCTTTCTAACATATATTTAAGGTGTTCTGTAAATACAAATTTGAAAAAAAAAATGTACGTATAAAAGAGTTTGCACATATGCAAAAAAAATTTTTGCACATGTGCAAATTTTTTTCAAAAAAAAAGCCGTTTTTTTGGTATTTTTTTCGAAAATGCTTAAATATGTGCGTTTTAGAGGCCTATTGGGTCGGTTTTTTGAAAAAACTATCAGTTTGGGAGTTCTCGGGAGACTTGTGGTTCTCAAATGATCCTAACTATATATATATATATATATATATATATATAATGCGAATCCCCACGCATTACGCACGAATAAATTATGTAGTTAGAATAATAATACATATGTTTTGTTAATTATTATCTAAATCATTGTTCTCTACTGTATACTAACAATTAAATATAAGAAATAAAAAGTTGATGTATCACTAATAAATTATCTTATATCAGGACATTCGTTCTAAAAATTCAAAAATAAAGAAATAATTAGTTAAATAATAGCATAATAAATAAACAATAAGAAATTTCAGGATTATGGTTAAAAAAATCATAGTATAGCTGGAATCTATACTGTGGAATTTTTTTAGACTTATTGGTAATGAACTAATATATTTTTATTGTCAACAATTAAACAACTAAATACTAATGTTTAACTAAAATAAACTACCTTAATTAATGTGATAATATCATTATAATGTCTAACTTTGTCATAATATTTACGATTATAAACTAATGATAATATTTGTATTGATTTAATAAACATACTAAAAGCGTGTTTTTACGTACATTTAATTCTAAAAACTACGTATACAATAAAATTAAAATCATGTTTCATCCTCTATTTTAAAAAATTAAAAACTAATATTTATTTGAAATGAATCACCATGATTCAAGTGATAATATCATTATAATATATAATTTATCGTAATATGTTGATTATAAACTAACGTTAACATTATTATTAAAAATAACATGAAAAGTCATAAGAGTTTTAAATAAATGTGATTGAAGTGAAAATACATCTATTAATAATTATAATATGTAGGTAATTGTAAAATGTAATTATATATTAGCAAACTTCATTTCTTAGAAGATAGTTATAATATATGATGAACTAAGTATTTTATAAAAACTGTTCAATTTAATCAAATTTAAGTATTGATTATATGTATAATTTACTAAGTATTTTGTAAAATCATTCATTTCGATCAAATTAAATTATTAATTATATTTTTATTAGAAATGCAAGAACAATTATTTATTGATCTACTTGCTTTATTTTTTTCAATAATCTCTTTAAGTATTCATGTTTTTTTTATAATTTTCCTGAATATCCGTTTAATTATAAATTCTAAAATATAATATCCATTTAACTAATTATGTACAAAGTTCTTTCAAAATACTAAACACCAAATATATAAATAAGATTTTATTTTATAAATCACAAACATAACACATGATAATAAAATATCAAAGCTTGTATTACATGAAAATGTATATTATAATTGATGAAATAAGAATACCAAAAATCTCAAATAAGAATCTAAATCATCAACTAATTACATAAGCTTAAGTTTGAGTTACAAAATAAACATAAAACATAGTAAAATATAATAACTTCATTGCGAAATGTGTTTCATACACACACATTTTCTTCGTCGATAATGGTTGTATGATTATCGTAATATGGCTCGAAATATATCAAAAAAAAAAAAAAACTCAAGCCAACACAAATATCTTTAAACATTGACATTCTTCTTTCTATATGATTTTTCTCACTTTGTATGTGATTTGTATTTGTGTGTTACTCAAATGATTGTACTTTTTTATAGTAAAAAAACCTCTTCACCTATAATTAATTTGATACTTATAAATTATATCATTATTAGTTTAAATACTTAGTAATTATAATATATAAGTTAAAAACTTTTGAGTGGTTTTTAATAATTATTTGAAAGATGAAGAAGTGGAGATTTCAAATGAATATGGTGCAAGAATGAGACCTATATTGAACCATATTCATTTGGATGACCTCTATTATAATAGTTATATATATATATATATATATATATATATATATATATATATATATATATATATATATATATATATATTGATAGGTTCAATATAGAAACTAAATTATATAATCAATGGCATCAGCGGCGATGGTGGAGCAGTGTAACACCCGGCTTTTAAAACAAAAACACCCCTGAAAATTTTTTCATTTAAACATAGGTTTCAGTACTTAAAACCATAAACAAAGGGGTATATTTTTAATAAAAATGGGTATAAGTGTATCAAGGAGTATACAAATATAATAACCTCCTTATAAGCCGGGCTGCTACTGACAGCATCTACAAGTCCACTTCTTGAGTCACGGACTCTATCTTGTCCCTTACCAGGATCATGCTAACCTGCAGGGACATTTAACAAACGGTATGAGCTACAAAGCTCAGTGAGTAATCGTATCTGCAACTAACATGTATAAAAATACAATCATATAACTGTCTGGATATCGAATCCAAACTCATAGCCTTAATGGCTGACCACATATCTCCTAGGATTTCACATCCTAATTTGTAGCCTTACAGGCTGAATCATAATAACCTGTAATTATCAAGCCACGTCAGTTAGTTGCACATATAATCATGTCTAACCAATTCTGTCCCATGATTCTTAGTCACAATGGACTGCATCACATGTCATGGCTATATAAGCCGCACCATGTCATTTTCAATATACAAGTCATAGCCCAAAGGCTGCACCAGCTGGGCTCAATAACCCGATATCATAGTCAAAAGGCCGCACCATTGGGACTTAAAGTCAAATATCAAAATCAATTATGGCTTACGAGTTTGCCCCGCTTTTGCCTAGACTCACGGCTCCGTTCTTGTCATGTCATTGACTCACGGCTTATCCGGTATTGCCTTTTCAAAGGTTGACTCACAGCTCCGTTCTTGTCTATTGTAGACTCACGGCTTTAACTGGTATTGTCGCATTGTTTATTCATTTATTGACTCACAGCTCCGTTCTTGTCTATCGTAGACTCACGGCTTATCTGGTATTGTCGTATCATTGACTCACAGCTCCGTTCTTGTCTATCATAGAGTCACGGCTTATCTGGTATTGTCTTTTCAACGCATCTGTCAACTGTTCATTTTTGTCCCCTGAAGCAGTTTCAAATCTGTAACAATTCAATCATCATATATCATATATGATATCAGTGAGATTACTCACCTGGATGCTAGCTGCATTTGATTCCGGTTGTTTCTTGCTTTTGCGTGCACCACAACCATTTATCCCGTACCTATATATTCATTTATATACCAAATGATAATAGGTTAATAACCATTTCAGTTGACTCTACTACACAAGAGTCCTATACAATACAATTGGGGACTATTTCCAAGCATTTCTAATCAATAACCATCGTTATAAAATTTAATACACTTCCCGAAATACGCGTATTCTACTACAGTACTTTCGGGAGGTCGTATTCGTATTCCGAAAATTTTCCATGAAGTTTCACAACATATTAGACTTATGTTTAAAATTTCAGGTCAATCGGATAAGCCTAGCATAAAAATCAAATTTGGAAAATGTTCCAAATTTTAACAGAGGATGAAATGGTTTCTGCCCAGGGTCGAGTCGCGACCGACCCTATGGTCGGGTCGCGAAGACCCTGCTCTTCGGGTCCCGACGACCATGCGGGTCGGGTCGCGAATGCCTTGTCCTTCGGGTCGCGACCTACCCTGTGGTCGGGTCGCGATCGCTGAGCAGCAGTCCAGGAACTCCGATTTTCAAGCTACAAAATCCCATTTTCTTATTTTTAAGCCCTTAATACTCGACTTAATGATCAGGGATTGTTTTAGGACTAACACCTTTGTCTAATAACAAGTTTCAAGCCATTAGAAACACCTTAATCACACCAATTCATGATTTAGGGTTCTTGGCAAAATTCTCAATTTATCAAAAATAGCATCTTACTTCCATCCTTTTGAATTAAGTCCTTTTTAGCATGACTTAATGGAAGTATTAAACCATTTCAACCACATAATCACAACTGAAATTTACAGATTTCAGTTTCTATCAATCCCATCAAGATTACCTCAAGAACTTGGCTAGAAAATCAAATTACTAACCTTGTTTAACTTAGGAATCATCAATTCCAAGCTATGATTCCAATTCCTTGCTTCAAGCTTCAAAGATTTCCAGGTTTTTGCTCTCAAAAACCCTTCCCGTTGCTGCACAAATGGCCAGTCAAAGAAGAGAGTCAACCTCTCTATTTATACTTCCAAAGTTTACAAATTTGGTCCCTAAGTTCATTTTCTTGAACTTTGACCACAATAAATCAAGTTTTATGACATAAAACTTTCATTTCTTATACTTTTGCCACAAGCAAACAATATTTTTACATAATTGGTCCTTCACATGGTCAAATGACCAAATTACCCTTTTATGGTAAAATGACCAATTTACCCTTTTCTTCTAGTATTACTTTCTAATACTTAGAACACCATATTAAATCATAATTATACTATGATTCACGTATAAATACTTAATAAAAGTATCGTGGTGTTACAAATTCTCCCCTCCTTCAAAAGATTTCGTCCCCGAAATCATACAAACAAGCGAGGGTAATTCTTTCTCATTACTATTTCGGTCTTCCATATCATATGGAAACCTCTATGGTGTTGCCAAGGCACTTTAACCATACTAATCTTTTTATCTTGCAGCTGTCTTATCTTCCGGTCAAACACCTTCTTGGGTTGTCCCGGGTACCTGAAATTCTCATCTACCTCAATTTCAACAAGAGGTACGCATTGAAATTCATCAATCAATGTTCTCCAGAAATGTGACTCATGGAAAACATTATGAATGTATTGGAGTTCATCAAGAAACTTTAATCAATACATCACAATTCTTACCCTTTGGGATACCTGGAAAGGTCCAATAAACAAGGACTCAACTTTCCTTTTTGTCCCACATCAATTTCTAGTCTTTCCGAAAGATCACTTTGGGTATCACTATCTTTCCATTCTTGAAATTTTAATGGTTTTTGCTCAGTGATCCACATACCACTTTTGCTAATTCTTAGCTATTTTCAAATTCTTCTTGTATTCATCTAGTTTATTCTTCAGTTTGTACAGCAATCTAGGGTTTAGCCCATGGCTTTTCCACAATTTCGGTCTAACAAATATGAGTATAACACTGTACTCCATATAACGCTCCATTCGAGCAATCAGAATGCTGGTGTGAAACTGTTATTATCTACAATTTCTACCAAAGATGCACGATCTTCTCATTTTCCGCTACGGTTTAATATGCAAGTTCAATGCATGCCTTCTGAAGTTTACAAAATTTTCTCGTCTCGCCCAACAAGATACGGCACTTATTAGTACTTTTGAACTAATTATTCTTATAAACTATACTAAGTTCTAGGAATAATCCTACTATCTCGATTCTATGCAATCAATACTAGTATCTCATGTAAACGAATTTCTCCGTCTATGTAAATTTTCGCTACTCTTTGATTTGGATCTTCTCACTAGTCGGTACCGGTAACTCACGTCGGCAGATTACTCTTTCTATGTAGTTTTTCACTACTTTCCGATCTTAATTTCTTCCTTAATCAGTATAAGTCTACACTGATTTCATCAATCAACCTGCAATTACCCATATGGTGTCATACCCATGCGGTACTTGCAAAGACTTTATTACAAAGTCTATGACAATGTTGTCCCATTTCTTTTCTGGGACCAACAACGGGTAAATTTCTTCGCATGATTCTAACGGTTTGACTTTACTTTGCATACAAGTCAAATACTTTTCATATGTCTTTCAATATCTTTCTTCAATCCCGGCCACCAATACATAGGTTATATCATCCTACACTGTTTGGTACTGCCCCGGGCATTTTGCATATCTACCCCAATATACATCTTTTAAGGGTAGATTTCATATCTCACCTTGCTTTGGAACTCACATACACAACCCCAAGGGTTTTCAATCGTCGTGAGTTTCTAACTAGCTTCTTTCGACAGCCAATCATTCATTCGCTTTTCACGTTTTCAGACTTGCACACTTATTTCTGTGCTACCCGAATCAACTCAGATAATCAATTCGCCACACTCACGCATGTGGTTGTATCTTTCAAAAGATACTCTTTTCAATTTAAGGCATCTATAATCACATCCGCCTTTTCGAGATGGTACAAGATTCCATAACCGAAATCTTTAAGTAACCCATCTATCTTTGCTATCTCACATTTAGCTTCTTTTGATCAATTAAGTATTTCAAACTTTTATGATCCGTATAAACAGTAAGCTTTACACCACCTCAGTAGTGTCTCCAAAGCTTCAATGTCAAATTTATAATTGCTACTGCAATATCATATATCCAGAATCAACTCTAGATGCATTTCTATAAAACAATTTATCTTCTCCGCTTAGCGACAATGCTAATACTGGAGCTTCACACAAGGTTTGTCTCAACTTTTGAAAAGTTACATGTGGTCTTTCTACCACCCGAATTTTTCACTTTTCTTGGTCAACTTTAGTCAATAGAACAATAGTCAACTCGACAGTAATCAAGGAGCAGTTTTCTACAACTCTCCTATAATAACCCGCCAATCCAAGGAACTACTAATTTCAGTCAATTCCCAAGGCGGTTTCCATTTTATCACAGTATCATTTCCACTGGATCTACTTTATCATCTCTGGCATTATTAACATGCCCAAAGAATATGAAACTTCTTTTAGCCAAATTTTTTCATACTTGGAGAATTTTACATATCACTTAACTCAGTGAAGTAACTCCAATATCTGGTACAAATATACCTCATATTCAGTCTGGTTTCGAGAATATCAGATTCTCAGTAGTCAGTGCACATACACATCAACTCGTCTTTCTTCTTTTCAAACAAGATAGGGCTCCACATGATGACACATTCGGCCATAAGAGACCCCAATTCAAAACAATTTCTTTCTAATTGTTTTCCTGCTCTGCCATCTCTGCAGATGCTAATCAGTTTAGAGCCAAAATAACAGAAACGGCTCCCAAAATCAGTTTAATCACAAACTCTGCTCATCAATCTGGCGGTAATTCTGGAAGTTCTTTCAGAAGAAACATCCGAGAATTCATTTAAAGTTTTACACTTCTATCGCCACTTTATTTAGCTTAGCCTATACTGCATATGCCAACTAAAACATCCTTCCTTTACTAACTCCTATCAGAGTTCAAGCAAAGAAAAATAACTGGTATTCTCAACAACTGTTATTTCCCATGGATTTTCGTCCATTTCATTTCTGATTTTAGAACCACAATGTTCATATTTCTACAATTTATGTTAGCATCATTCATTGCTAACCAATTCATATGCATAATTTCTTCGGGTTCATTGGTAGTCATCGGCTTCAGATTTATAGGGAAGAGTGGTCCCGTAAATCCTAAGCATACTACCTTTCCAGGTGTTCAAATCTTGAACATATTTGCTAACTGCTATAGCTACTTTCAACATTTCATCATAATCGTTGATGAAATATTCAGACATGACATCAAAGTCACCGATCCCAAGCATAGCTTCATGGATCAAATATAACATATACGAGGATTATATTCAAAACAATCATATCTGAGACCATATCAGTCTACTCACGAGCTTTTTCCACAGTCTGCTGGAATGCTCATAGTATCACTGGTCCTTTTCGACCATTCGTTTCTTCTTTCTTACCTCCCCGTTCTTTCCTGGGTTTATCACCCGTTACTCCACATTTAGCATGTGAACATTTCATAGGAAAGTGTTCTATAGCTCCACGCTGGAAACACTTCCAAGCCATCAAATAAGCTCGAGCAATATGCTCCTATGTTCTGCAATTTCAGCATTTCAACGGTAGAGTCTCTACTCTACAAATTTCCTAAGTGCTTTTTCTGCACTTCTTATACCACATCGCCTTTTTCATTTTGGTCCCTTCCTTTTAAGGTTGGACCTAAATCGTGGTAACTTCTCCTGAAGCGTCCACTAATCGTTTTCTGCTTTTCTTGTAGTCTCAGCTACTTTTCTTTCACCATGAATATCAATCAATGTGAGCACCCAATTTCTTTCTCTGACCACAGCAGCTACTATTGCTTGTCATGTGGATTTTCTGCTACTTGTCTCTTTGCCCCTTGTTCAATGGAGCCTTGAGAAAGGTCTGGTCCGCATCTTAAAGTTCCATGCCCTAAATTCCTCCCAGTAATATTCACTGCTCATACTTCTTATACGTTAGAAGTCAGCAATAGTTAGGTTATATATGTATAATGACAACTTATATACACCTAACGGTACATCGTGTCTACTGTCTTAAGGTTTAAGTCCAGGAATCTACTCTATAGACACCTAGTTCACTTAAACCACGGCTCTGATACCAACTTGTAACACCCGACTTTTAAAACAAAAACACCCCTGAAAATTTTTTCATTTAAACATAGGTTTCAGTACTTAAAACCATAAACAAAGGGGTATATTTTTAATAAAAACGGGTACAAGTGTATCAAGGAGTATACAAATATAATAACCTCCTTATAAGCCGGGCTGCTACTGACAGCATCTACAAGTCCACTTCTTGAGTCACGGACTCTATCTTGTCCCTTACCAGGATCATGCTAACAAACGGTATGAGCTACAAAGCTCAGTGAGTAATCGTATCTGCAACTAACATGTATAAAAATACAATCATATAACTGTCTGGATATCGAATCCAAACTCATAGCCTTAATGGCTGACCACATATCTCCTAGGATTTCACATCCTAATTTGTAGCCTTACAGGCTGAATCATAATAACATGTAATTATCAAGCCACGTCAGTTAGTTGCACATATAATCATGTCTAACCAATTCTGTCCCATGATTCTTAGTCACAATGGACTGCATCACATGTCATGGCTATATAAGCCGCACCATGTCATTTTCAATATACAAGTCATAGCCCAAAGGCTGCACCAGCTGGGCTCAATAACCCGGTATCATAGTCAAAAGGCCGCACCATTGGGACTTAAAGTCAAATATCAAAATCAATTATGGCTTACGAGTTTGCCCCGCTTTTGCCTAGACTCACGGCTCCGTTCTTGTCATGTCATTGACTCACGGCTTATCCGGTGTTGCCTTTTCAAAGGTTGACTCACAGCTCCGTTCTTGTCTATTGTAGACTCACGGCTTTAACTGGTATTGTCGCATTGTTTATTCATTTATTGACTCACAGCTTCGTTCTTGTCTATCGCAGACTCACGGCTTATATGGTATTGTCGTATCATTGACTCACAGCTCCGTTCTTGTCTATCATAGAGTCACGGCTTATCTGGTATTGTCTTTTCAACGCATCTGTCAACTGTTCATTTTTGTCCCCCGAAGCAGTTTCAAATCTGTAACAATTCAATCATCATATATCATATATGATATCAGTGAGATTACTCACCTGGATGCTAGCTGCATTTGATTCCGGTTGTTTCTTGCTTTTGCGTGCACCACAACCATTTATCCCGTACCTATATATTCATTTATATACCAAATGATAATAGGTTAATAACCATTTCAGTTGACTCTACTACACAAGAGTCCTATACAATACAATTGGGGACGATTTCCAAGCATTTCTAATCAATAACCATCGTTATAAAATTTAATACACTTCCCGAAATACGCGTATTCTACTACAGTACTTTCGGGAGGTCGTATTCGTATTCCGAAAATTTTCCATGAAGTTTCACAACATATTAGACTTATGTTTAAAATTTCAGGTCAATCGGATAAGGCTAGCATAAAAATCAAATTTGGAAAATGTTCCAAATTTTAACAGAGGATGAAATGGTTTCTGCCCAGGGGTCGAGTCGCGACCGACCCTATGGTCGGGTCGCGAAGACCCTGCTCTTCGGGTCCAGACGACCATGCGGGTCGGGTCGCGAAGGCCTTGCCCTTCGGGTCGCGACCTACCCTGTGGTCGGGTCGCGATCGCTGAGCAGCAGTCCAGGAACTCCGATTTTCAAGCTACAAAATCCCATTTTCTTATTTTTAAGCCCTTAATACTCGACTTAATGATCAGGGATTGTTCTAGGACTAACACCTTTGTCTAATAACAAGTTTCAAGCCATTAGAAACACCTTAATCACACCAATTCATGATTTAGGGTTCTTGGCAAAATTCTCAATTTATCAAAAATAGCATCTTACTTCCATCCTTTTGAATTAAGTCCTTTTTAGCATGACTTAATGGAAGTATTAAACTATTTCAACCACATAATCACAACTGAAATTTACAGATTTCAGTTTCTATCAATCCCATCAAGAATACCTCAAGAACTTGGCTAGAAAATCAAATTACTAACCTTGTTTAACTTAGGAATCACCAATTCCAAGCTATGATTCCAATTCCTTGCTTCAAGCTTCAAAGATTTCCAGGTTTTTGCTCTCAAAAACCCTTCCCGTTGCTGCACAAATGGCCAGTCAAAGAAGAGAGTCAACCTCTCTATTTATACTTCCAAAGTTTACAAATTTGGTCCCTAAGTTCATTTTCTTGAACTTTGACCACAATAAATCAAGTTTTATGACATAAAACTTTCATTTCTTATACTTTTGCCACAAGCAAACAATATTTTTACATAATTGGTCCTTCACATGGTCAAATGACCAAATTACCCTTTTATGGTAAAATGACCAATTTACCCTTTTCTTCTAGTATTACTTTCTAATACTTAGAACACCATATTAAATCATAATTATACTATGATTCACGTATAAATACTTAATAAAAGTATCTTGGTGTTACAAGGAGGGGATGTAAACGGCAGCGATGCAGATCAATAGATGGCGACGATGGCGAAGGAGGCGCACTCGTACAAAGCCAAGGGCACCGAGTGAAGAAAACGATGTGCTGGCCGACGACGTAAACGAAGTATGAAGAACAACTCGATGGACCACTGATTTCAACTGAAGGATGCGTGATTAGGGTTCTGTGAGAGACCGGGAAAGAGAAAGAGGATATCGAGTAACCGAGAGTGATCCGTGAAAGAGAAGGAATGAGAGAGAAAGATAATATTCCATTTTTACTTGCTTAATTTTAGGGATTTAATTTTGATTATTATTTTTTAATTCCTATAATGCTCCTATCAGGTTTTATTCATACCAAATATATCATTAGATTTGTTATTAATTATGAGAATGCCACCTTTGATCTTAGCCTTTCAGTTTTTTTGATCTTATGGTCCACCAAGAGTTCCCCAGTTCTCATGCTTTTTTGGGTTCTTATTTGAACTTTACTCTATATATATATATATATATATATATATATATATATATATATATATATATATATATATATATATATATATATATATATATATATATATATATATATATATATATGGTTAGGTTATATTAAGGACCACAATTATTGTGTAGTCGTAAGACCAAATCTAGTACGTATGATTCAAAATATCAATGGTCTAGATTAGAATGACATAATTGTAATTATCCATTATATTATTAAATAATTTTTTTAAAAATGGTTAGAAAAGGGTAAAATAGACATTTTAATCATAGAAAAAAAGAAGGAAACTAACTGATTTTTAGAAAGTTGATCAAATCAAATTAATAATGAAATTATTAACAAAATTATTATTTTTCAGCTTCCAAATTTGGATATTTTAATAGAATACACGATCATTCTGACAGAATATATTTCATTCTAACATATCATTATTGACAGAATACACGATTATTCTGATAGAATACATTTCAAATTTTGATTTCTTTGAATTCTAATCTATTTTTTAATTAGCTCTGATTATTTAAATTCTAATCTGTTTTTGAAAATGACTAGATATTTTAAAGTTGAAGCATACATGTATATTCTAGTAGAATGAAGTACATTGTTAAATTTGTAACACTTTTGTATGCAAACATATTTAGGATCCATAGATTTCAAATCTGAATTACT
>CM042017.1:22219149-22254149 GCA_023525715.1 Cichorium intybus | reverse complement strand
TTTTCTCAAAAAATACACTTCATTGTTGGCATAACAAGGTAAATTCTTAAAGAATGTTGACATAAACCACACTACCATTCTCAAAGAATACACTGCATTCTTGCCATTCTCAAATAATACAATGCATTTTTTAAGAATAGAAGCAAACATTCTTGAAGAATAAATTAATCCCACATAACCCATCAAACAATTTTCATAATATTTTACAAAATATCTATTTATAAAATATGTAGTTCCTCTTCTATGTTCTTCAAGCCTTCAAGCATTCAACCAATTTCAATAACCAAAAATTAGCTTAAACCTTTTCAAGAATAAATCGGTGGTTTCCAGTAGCAATCAAAAAGCATTTCAAGCAATAATCATCAATAAAATTCACATACTCAACAGAATTCCAACAACAAATTGCAGCAACACAATTCCATCAACAAATTCTAGCAAAAAATTGCAAATTTTCATAATTCTAATAACAAAATTAAACGGGAACAATTCCAGCAACAAATTCACATACTTAACAGTGATGGTGATGCGTCTCTATAAACGGTGTAGGCTCTCACATGAACAGCGACGTGGAAGAAGGGGGAGAAGAGGGGAGCGATCGATGGTGACCATGGGCCTGATTCCGATAAATAGCAGCGATGGATGAGGCTGGGACACCAATGAATTTTGATAACGGTGGTTCCGAGAGCGCATGAGGGAGAATACCTGGGGAGAAGGACGAACCTTGCGTATGGCAGCTGTGTGAGGAGAAAGAGGCGTTATCAAGAAAAGGGAAAAATATGTTTACTTCATATTCAGGTACAGATTTAAATATGAGTCGGTAAGATGTATTCAGTCTAGTTCAGATACGTAAAATAGAAGATCCAAACACTTTGAATCTTAGCAATTAATATGTAAACAAACATGTTAGAGAGAGAATGAGATAATTTAGGACTAATTAGTTAAATAACCTAAATTAGGAGATAAATTAAAATATATTTAATTAATTATTATATTAATTTACCAAGATACCTTATAAATGATTCGCTAAGAATCAATCCTACATTCACATAATATATGTAGTTTATATTTGAACATATATATATATATATATATATATATATATATATATATATATATATATATATATATATATATATATATATATATATATATATATATATATATATATGAATAGGTTCAAATGAGAACCATTAAAATATTGAGAACTAAAAGAACTAATCTAAGTGACACATTATTTTGATCCAAAGGTTATGGGGTTTGATCGTCTACAACACGTTCACATTGGTTAACCATCTTATATATACAACCCTCCGATGAATTGCGTCAAGGGCCGAGATTAGTTCTCACGGTTCTTAATTTTTTAATGGTTCTCATTTGAACCTTTATATATATATATATATATATATATATATATATATATATATATATATATATATATATATATATATATATATATATATATATATATATATAAGAAGGATCGTGTAGGAACCCAAAATCCGTTAAGAACCGCGAGGACAAATCTGGACCTTTAATCTTGAAAAATGGATGAATTAGATTCAATGTGCAAATAATGATCATGTATTAAAATTCACGAGTTGTTTTTGTTAATATCAGAAACTAAAAAGGAGGAAAAGAGAAGTTTCTAAGCTTATTTTAGTCATTTGTTCACTCATGCGTCGTCACTTTTCCAGCCAATTTGAGAAGCCACGTGCCCCACTGTCCACGCACTACATGTCACTTTCTCATTGGGTGAAGCTTATTTATTTTCCACCACTTTGTATTTTGGCAATAACTTTTCTTTTTCTTTAAAAAAAATTCTGAAAAAAACCAAAGTTCTTAAAATTTAATTCTCTACAAAACAAGCACAATCATGAAAATTTGAAAAAAAAATATTTTTTTATTTTTTATTATTATAAAAAATCAAAAATTAAAAAAAATCCAAAAATTATGAAAATTTAATGGATCATTGTAGATATTATATTAGTAAGTTTGAAAAATAATTTGAAAAAAATGTTTTTTTTCGTGTTTATTTTATATTTGAAGTAAAAAACTCATCAAAATAGCAAAAAAATACATATGATCCAAAAATATTAAATCCAAAATATGTTTTATGATTCAAAACTTATAATCTAAGATGCAATATTTGTTATGATTCAAGATCCAAAAGTCGTTATGATCCAAAACGAGTTAAAAAAACATACAAAGACAAAATGATTCAAAACTTATGATCCAATATGCAAAAAAAAACTATGATCCAAAATGTTATGATCCAAAAATACATTATCCAAAACGTTATGATTAAAAATATCATGATCCAAAATTTTTTGATTAAAAATACGAAAAAAAAAACGTTAAAATTAAGATTAAAAAATATTAAAAATTTAAAAATATACATCGAAAATGGAAAAAACAAAAAAAATCGAGTACTGTAGCATTCAAAAAAATCAAAATAAAAAATAAAAAATAAAAAAATAAAAAAAATAAAAATCTAAAAACCGAGTATAATCGAAAATAAAAACCCACTTAAATGATGTTGGACGAACATGCGTCACACATGATCGTTTCCTCAAGTCCGTATTTCGTTCCGTGGACGTGCGTCGCACGTGATTGCGTCACGTCGAAGGAAGACGTTTGACGTTATTGCCCTTATGAGAATGATTGGACGAGAAGAGTCATCGTGGTTCCTACCGGATTTTGGGTTCCTACCGGATCCTAACCATATATATATATATATATATATATATATATATATACACATACATACATACATACATACATACATACATACATACATACATACATACATACATACATATATATATATATATATATATATATATATATATATATATATATATATATATATATATATATATATATATATATATATATATATAGATAAAAGTTCAACAGAGAACTAAAATAAAACAAGGAACCAAGATTCACAAATTAATTTACTTAAAATTACACGCGAATGAACAAAAAATTGCTGAAAAAATGGGATACAATTATCATTTATATGCGAATTAATAAATCTAAAACTAGATGCACATTATTTTAACATTTTGATCATACACAATTGAATTCAATTTTTTCAATAATTGTAAATTATTCAATAACAACTCATGTAAAATTTAAAAAGATTCTTAGATTCAGGTGTGAATTCAAGAAAAATCACTTATATTTTTATTATTTCAATATTTTGATGTCATATATAATTAAATTAACTGAAATTCAAAATGATTTCCTAAAAATTCATATGTGATTGGTCAAAAATTAATGAATAAATCGAATAAAATTGTCATTTATATGTGAATGAATATATATATCTAAAACAATACAGTTCAGTTCAGATTCGCATGGTGAATCTGGACGAACTTGAACTATAAAAAAACAAAAAAATTTATATATAAATATAGATGTCTATTTATAGAGGATGAAAAATTATAAATTTTGGTATTTTTAGTTTTTTTTCGGAAAAAAGAATAAGCTTAAAAATTAAAAAAAACATAAAAAACGAAGTGGGTTTTTTGCTATAATCCTCTACATTTGCGTCTAACTATTAATGTACATCCTTTTTTTCTGGCCGTCGATATTTTGCATTCCGACCACACGATTGGTTCCTTGTTTTAAATTGGTTCTCTATTGAACCCAACCCTATATATATATATATATATATATATATATATATATATATATATATATATATATATATATATATATATATATATATATATATATATATATATATATACATATATATATATATACATATATATATATATATATATACATATATATACATATATATATATATATATATATATATATATATATATATATATATATATATATATATATATATATATATATATATATATATATATATATATATATAGGGTTGGGTTCAATCGAGAAACAATTTAAAACAATGAACCAAGGAACCAATCGTGTGGTCGGCATGCAAAATATCGACGGCCAGTTAATTTAGTTGATTATAGCAAAAAACTCACTTCGTTTTTTATGTTTTTTTAATTTTTAAGCTTATTCTTTTTTCAAAAAAAAAACTAAAAATACTAAAATTTATAATTTTTCATCCTCTTTAAATAAACATCCATATTGATATACAATTTTTTTTTGTTTTTTTATACTTCAAGTTCGTCCAGATTCACCATGCGAATCTGAACTGAACTGTATTGTTTTAGATATACTCATTCACATATAAATGATAATTCTATTCGACTTATTCAATAATTTTGAACAATCACATGTGAATTTTTAGGAAATCATTTGGATTTCAGTTAATTTAATTGTATATGACATCAAATCGTTGAAATAGTAAAACTATAAGTGACTTTTCTTGAATTCACATCTGAATCTAAGAATGTTTTTAAATTTACATGAGTTGTTATTGAATTATTTACAATTATTGAAGAAATTGAATTCAATGACTATTTACATGTGAGTTATCTTCCATACAAATTTACTACAATTTATATTTACATTGTAAATTTTAACTGTTTGATTTAGACATGTTATTTCACATATAAATGGTAATTATACCTGGCTTTTTTAACAATTTTTTATGTTCTAAATGTGAATTTTAAGCAACTTAATTTGTGAATCTAAATTAATTCATTTGTGTATGATCAAAAGGTTAAAAATAGTGTGCATCTAGTTTTAGATATATTAATTCACATACAAATGATAATTGTACCTTATTTTTCAGCAATTTTTTGTTCATTCGCGTAATTTAAGTAAATTAATTTGTGAATCTTACTTAATTCAATTGTATATTATCAAAATGTTGAAATTGTAAAGAATATAAACGAATTTAGTTAAATTCAATATGAAATTTTAGTGAGATTCACATCTGAATCTAAAAGTTTATTTAAATTCACATAAGTTGTTATTGATTGATCAATGATTGTTGAAAAAAATAATTTCAATGATTATTCACATGTGAATAATCTTCTATAAAACTTATTATAGTTCAGATTCACATTGATTAAGTGTTGTGAATCTGAATAAGATTTTTGAATATTTTTTTTCGTTTTTACTACATTGATATGTATGTCTATTGAAAGAGAATAAAAAATTATGAATTTTGATATATTCGATTTTTTATTTCGATAAAAAATAAGCTCTAAAAATAAAAAAATAAATAAATAATGAAGTGGGTTTTTTGGAATTATCCGCTACATGTGCGTTCAATTAAGAAATTTACAACCTTATCTTCGGTCGTCGATCATTTGAATTCCGACGCTCAAGATTGGTTCATTGTTTTATTTTGGTTCTCTATTGAACTTTTGTCTATATATATATATATATATATATATATATATATATATATATATATATATATATATATATACATATATATATATATATATATATATATATATATATATATATATATATATATATATATATATATATATGAGTAAATTACAGAAATAGTCCCTGAAGTATATATATATATATATATATATATATATATATATATATATATATATACTTATATATATATATATATATATATATATATATATATATATACATATATATATATATATATATATATATATATATATATATATATATATATATATATATATATATATATATATATATATATATATATATATATATGAGTAAATTACAGAAATAGTCCCTGAAGTTCCCAAAACTAACAGAGAGAACCCAAATATTCGATTTTCACTATATGCGTCACCAAGGTTTACAAAATCCTACAAATCAGTCCCTGGTCCATATAAAAAGACTTTTTTCCCTTTTCATTTTCTTTTTTCTTTTTCTTTTTACCCTTTTGCTTTTTTAATAAATAGAAAATAAAATACCACCCCACCAACCCCACCCCCAGGTCTCTCTCTCTCTCTCTCACACACACACATACAAACGAAAACACACAGTAGACAGAAAAACGAAAACTCTTGTGTCTCGTTATCCCTTTGAAAAAGAGCAAGTGAAATCCGCACCTGAGAGTCGTTTATCTAGTGATGTACATCAGGTAATCTATCATCAAGTAATATACAAACATGGATTCAATGATCGACGCTCACAGAATCAAAAACAGTTGCGACAATGGAGGTGGATTGTCTTTATTACCCTCGTCGGAAAGTTCTGAGAACGAATCAAAGTCGCGGTTTCCCCTTTCATGGATTCAACGATGACTAATCCACGATGTTTCCCCTTTCATGGCCCACCTGAAACTAAATCCAGATCAAAAACATCTAATAAGCATGATACCGAAAATCGATAAGAACATGAAAGAGAATAGAATCTTGAGTGGGAAAAAACAAGATTCACCCAATCTGTCTCGATTTTTGCTGAGAAAACGGATTTATTTCGATTTGAGGGGTTTGAGTCACGGAGACAGATTCGTTGCATACATGTGAGTCACGATGAAAGAAACTTGAAAGCAGAGTCGATTGTTGCAGGTTACTCCGACGAGGATGGAAGTGAAATCGATTCAGGATCCAATTGATATTAAACAGAAAGAAGAAAAAAAATAATAATGAATTACCTGCAAATGGGTGGTCTGATTCGTTGAAGCAGATTCGTTGGTGATAGAATCTTGAAAACCTGCAACTATCAGATTTCACTCTTTAGCGGACTGAAGGAGGCGGATTAGTAGCGTGATTATTAGGGTTGAGAAGAAGATGGGGGATCGGGAACCATTGAAGCATATTAGATATCCAATTGGGGTCTGATTCGTTGAAGCATATCCAATTGGGGTCTGATTCGTTGAAGCATATCGATGGTGGTCTGATTGTGGCATTGGTAGCCCAATTCGGTTAGTATTAGCAAGGTTGAATCTGTGTGTGGCCAGGAATGTGGATGGTGGAAGGAGACGTTTATGGAGGAAGACGACGTGAGAGAGAAAGAGAAAGAGAGAGAGAGATATGGGGGTGGGGTGGGGGTGGGTGAGGTATTTTTTATTAATAAAGTAAATAATAAATTTAAAGAAAAAGAAAAAAAAATTAAAAAGGGTATTTTAGTCTTTTTACTTTACTCAGGGACCAATTTGTAGGATTTTGCAAACCTTAGTGACTCATATAGTGAAAATCGAATACTTGGGTTCTCTCTGTTAGTTTTGGGATACTTCAGGGACTGTTTGTGTAATTTACTCTATCTATACTACTTTAAAAAGGAAAAATGGTTTCTAAAAATAGAAACTCTTAAAATTAAGAGATCCAAATGATTGTGCATAATGTACATATTTTTATGCAGTCTATCAAAAACACGTATGTTGATTGGGGTTAAAGTCTTTTTTCAGTTGGGTTGGAGAAACTTTGGGTAGATTGGTTCAACATTTGAATCAGTCAAAAGGATACCCTTATCTTGACCTGGCCATTTTCAATTTAAATTCATATGAATTATTGTAAAATCCACCGTATCTCTTTTCTCCGCTGATATGTAAACCCTAGAAAGCGATTTAAGAGGCTACCTTATTTCCTTCCTCTCTTGCTCACTTTCAACACCACCATTGCTGCTCTTCTTCTCCGACCCTGCTTCTTCACCACCACCATGCCTTCTAGGTGGATATCCTCTCCTTGGTTTACCACGACAACTACTCCTGTCGCCGTCACCAGAAAGCATAGCCTCGCCACCGTAGAAATAAACAAAGTCTTCATCAAGACGGTTGGCGATCGGTGGTTGTAATCACAATTAGTCCACATATAAATCACACACGCTGTTTTTGAATCCCTCTCTTCCTTTCTCATCCTCTCGGAACCCTAAGACTACTTGCCAACAATCGCCGCCTTTGCTACCTGTAAGCATCACCATCCTCGGCCACCCACATCATCATCACAGCACCAGAGCACAACCAGAGTACCCGAAAATCGCACACAATCACTGCCTTTTAAAATCAAAATCGCACCAGAGCACAAGAGTACCTCCCCCTCCATTTGGAAACCCTACAAATCGGCTCACACCCTCAACCTTCTTCTACTTCCGATTAGAAGAGGTAATCCCACAACTCTTTACTCATTTACTTCTTTATCTCTCTCTCTCTCTCTCACACACACACAGATCGATTCCATCTACAGAAGCAGCGTTACTAGATTTGAGCCTCATCATTTCTTCAACAAATTAGGTACTATGTTTCTTAATCTTCAACAAGGTAACTAATTTCATTATTCATCTTTTGTTTTTAGAAAGATCACATTGAGCCCTAGAGTCAGTGTCGGGTCAGACTTTATTCTTCACCTCGAAGGGTTCATCAAGGGAATTGAAAAATCATTCATCTTCTTTTTTTAGAAAAATCAATTTGCAGGTTTTGTTCGACAATGAACAATATCGACTTTAGATCAACGAGATTTTAGAAAAAGGTATTTTCAAACATTCTTTTTACCGATAATACTGTTATTTCATCTAACTTTTGTTTTTGGTTTTTTTATTATTAAAGTTGAAAGTTTGTTTAAATATGTCTGTATGTACAAATCTATACAATTGGGTACCAAAAACAGACTAAATAGATGTCTAAAAGAAAACCACCTGCAGATCGTGTGTGTATTTGTGACTGTATGTGTGTGCTTTTGAGTATATGTGCATATATGTTTGCATTTGGTTAAATTAACTTCTTTTTATCATTATTTACAGGCAAAAATATCTTTTACAACTCTATTCATTGTTCTAATTTTGAATTTAAATGATCAGCAGAATAGAATTGTCACTTGGGTACATCTTCTCTCTTTCTTGAAAAATCAAAAGAAATATTTATAATTTCTGCTCTTTATTTCAGTTGCTCATTTGTTTCAGGACCTTAAACCCCACAATCTTTTGATGGACAAAAAGGCATTGATGCTTAAAATAGCAGATCCTGCACTATATTATCGGTATAAATAAGTATTATTTTTATTGCATTTTAGGTTCTTTAACGGAAGACAAAAGAGCCTTTAATGGCAAACCAAAAGGCTGAAAGAATTCATGTTGATTTATAATGCCAGAGTTGGCATATTATCTTTAGTTTATAAGTTGAAGGTTGTTAAATAGGAATGAAACTTATGAGTTTGGCCTACATATGATGGGTTGGGAAAATTCCCTGTTAATTGAGATTGATGTTGGTGCAATGATAGAACTAATGATATTTGATAAATTAGATCATTAATCTTGTGGATGAATTTAGGTTGAAAGAAAATATGTTTATGTAAATAAGTTTGGGCATCCGCTAAATTTGATTACAGAGTTATGGTATACATTTATATGCAACTTCTTATATTGAAGTGTCAAAGATGACGATAAAATGATAATAATTTTCTGCCAAGTGTGCACCTTTATGTTGTCACTAACTTAAGACTTCACTTGCTATAGAGTAAGTATAACCTTTCAAAAGTTGCTTTCTGCGACTAATATCATATTTTGGCCTATTTCAATTGGAATTTATTCTTTATTTCATTTGTATGCTATGATAATTTGACATCTGTTAAGCTTAAATTTATGAGTTTTTTACAATTTGATGAAGATTCAACCGGAGTTCCTTCACTCCTCAAAATTCCTATTAATTTTTTTACTACATAGTTGGTTTTTTTTGTTCATATAATCATATTGGTAGTATGGATTTTTTTGGTGTGATTTGTGATAACTTTGCCATACTAGCTAATTTGGATCTAATTCTTAGACAATAATGTGGAGAAGAGAGTAAATTATTTCCATGACATTGCACTCAAGTAAACTTTTTTTATTTTTTTCAAAGTTTCTGATATAAAACGTGTTTTGACTCTATATTTCATTTTGGAGAGATTTTTCATATGATAATATGGGGAATTGAGATTTTACATACTATTCAGTTTCAACTCCACTTACCGGATAACATTATTATGTCTTTTAGGTTACTTTGATTCGACACAACATATGATTACATAAGCTGAAATTTCAACTGCAAGTGATGAATATAGAGTAAAAATTCAAAACCCCACACTTCAATGATCATGATCGCAAATACAATGTCTATTGTTTATATTATTTTGGGTTTGGTTATTTATCTTACTTATTATTTTGTGGTGATATGTGTATGCTTGTATGTGGTTCCATGTGTATGTATGTGATTGTGTTTGTGTATGTTAATGGTTGGGATATAAAAAATAGCATTGGAGTTTCATGAAAGTTATTCTTGGGTCTTTTGACCATTGGTTTCTAAAAACCGGTTCATTTGTGATTAATTCCAATAATAACTTTTTAAAAGAGAATACGTTAAAAGAAACATTTTGACTTAATCATAAATGATATCCATATCCTACCAAAATCGAATTATCTGAAAATTGAATAACTTGGCCTAAAGAAAATAAACATTGGAAAGAAAAGTAATCATCGAACCTCCTCCCCCCCCCCTATTAGCTCCCGCCGCATTGCGCGGGTACACCGCTAGTGTGTGTGTGTATATATATATATATATATATATATATATATATATATATATATATATATATATATATATATATATATATATATATATACGGTATGGATCCGGTGAGTACTCCAATTTCGGTGAAGACTGCGAAGACAATTCTCGTCTACTCATTTTGTCAAGGGCAATAAAGTTAAACGTAATTATTGTATTTGACGTAATCGCATGCTATGCTCGTCCTAGAAACGTAAGACAGACTCGATGATATAATCACATGTTACGTACGTCCATACAACATAATTTAGCCGAGTTTTATTATTTTTATTTTATTTTTTCATATTTATTTAGTTATTTTTAAATATTTTTTAGCTTTTAATAAACTCGATTTTTAGTTTTTTATATTTAGTTTTTTTCAAATTTTTTTATATTCCCGATTTCTATTGATGAATACACATATACAAACTAAAACGGAGACAAGGGGTGAGGTCTATTTTGAACGGGTCAATATTTGTGGAAAATACCAAAATGCCCGCGATCTAATATGCCTTAGAGATATTTGTTTAGCTTTTGAATCAGATTTTTCTCAAACTTTCAAGTATCATAACTTCCACATACAAGATCAGATTTTTGCACACTTTATATTTTTAAAAAGGTGGGTTGGAGCTTTACAACTTTCCTTTACTAACTTAATTCTGAATCTATATCGATTTCTGATACAGCCCCTCAAACATGGGAACTTGGTCATTTGTCACTTTCTGGTCATCTTTAAACCATCATAACTTATTCGTTATAAGGGTGGACGGAGTAATGCTTGGGCTCGCGAAAGATTGGAACGGGCTGGGTGCGGTACCGCCGGTACCTCCGGTACCGCTGCCCCTTGTCCATCGGGTTCGGCGGTTTCGGGTGAGGCTTGGGATGGTGAAGCCGATGATCCCACCAATAATTAAAAAAAAAAAAATTTAATCTTCCAAATATTATCCTTCCTCAACTCTATAAATACCACATCTTCACTCCTTCAAAACTCACACCTTTACCCTTCTTTCTTCCTCTCAACATTAACTCTATTTTCCCCTTTCCAAAAAAAACCCTCATTTCAAATTTATTTTAAATTGAAATGAGTTCTTCCGATTCTTCCGATTCTTCCAGTTCTTCCGGTCCGTATGTTCACAGCAAACTACTGGATGAACCTATGCCGTTGGTATCGTCATCGTCTGATGACGATACCGATGTGAATACGATCGCGGTTATTGCTGAAGCTGCACATTTCATGTTCCAAAATACTGCAAGTTCTAGCATTCCTCGTCATAGAACTTTTCTACACAGAGATCGAGAAACTGCTGAGCAGCAGCTTATGGCAGATTACTTTGTCCCCAATTCAAAGTTTGGGGATGTTATTTTCAGAAATAGGTTCCGAATGAGTAGACGGCTGTTTGTGCGGATTGCTCAAGACTTGGAAATGAATTATCCAATTTTCCAGACAACTTATAATGCCGGTGGAGTTAAAGGGTTCACTGGATTGCAGAAATACACATCAGCGATCCGCCAATTGGGGGGCGGTAGCACCCCCGATTCACTTGATGAATACTTGAATATGTCAGAACGAACTTCCCGTGAAAGCCTCTACAACTATTGCTCTGGTGTTGTTCAGTTATATGGTGCAGAATACATGCGTAGACCAACAACCAGTGACATTCAACTGTTGTATGCTGCACACGAAGCCAAACATGGCTTTCCTGGTATGTTGGGTAGCATTGACTGTACACATTGGGATTGGCGGAGTTGTCCAACATATCTACGAGGCCAGTACATGAGAGGTGATCACAGGTATCCTACAATTATACTTGAAGTAGTAGCATCATATGATTTGTGGATATGGCATTCATATTTTGGTGTTGCCGGGGGCAACAACGATCTAAATGTGTTGTACCAATCACCGCTATTCAATGATACCATTCTTGGTACAGCACCATCATGTTCATTTGTTTTGGAGGGGGAAGAATACAAGCATGGGTACTATCTTGCTGATGGGATATACCCTAACTGGGCAACATTTGTGAAATCATTTTCACACCCTATTACCCCCAAAAAGAAGCGTTTCAAGGCGGCCCAAGAAGCGGCAAGAAAGGACGTTGAATGAGCCTTTGGCATTCTAAAAGCAAAATGGGCTATTATCAGACAGCCTGCACGGTCCGTCGAGGTCGATCGCTGTAAAGATATCATGTACGCTTGCCTAATTTTACACAACATGATCATCCAGGATGAAGGTAGGGCTATATGTCCAGTACATGTTCCAGATTCCCCAAACGAACAAGAAGTTAGCCCTGACTTGATTCTCGAAATACGCAATCAAGGAATTCACCAAAAACTTATTGCGGATCTTGTAGACCACATCGAACATACATACATACCTACTTTGGATCACTAGGTGTTTTAATGTTTTTAGTATTTCATTTCCGTTATTTAGGTTTTATTATTCCGTATTTAGGATTTTATTTCTAAGTATTACTTTTCTTTTTAATTTTTGTAATGGTGTGGTTTTTTAATTTTATGTTATTTGTGATTTTTATTTTATTAATTGCATATTATCATTATTTATAATATTAAATTAAATCTTAAAAATCATTTATTAAATTAATAAATGAATTTAAATATCAATTATATGATGTGGCATTGTGGGTTCAGTGGGTACTGGTTCCATGGGTGAAAGATTGGTGAAAGATTGGAGAAAGATGGGGAAAATGGAAGTGAGAGGAGAGAGAAAAGCTGACGTGGCGTGTGGGTTCAGTGGGATGGGAGGGATCTACTCCCCCCACCCTAACTCCAAATAAACCAATTATTTTTCCTATATTCTTGTTACATCAAATATTACAAAAGTCTCATTGATGACTTTTCCCAATTCTTTTTAAATTTTGAGATAATACTTCTTAAAGATTAACCATTAATTTCTCACTTTTTGTCCCAAAATTCCAATTTTTTCCCTCGGGCCTTTAAAACAAATTTCAAAATGAAGTAACATTTCATTATGACTTAACAAAAGGTCTTAAAATCCAAGTTTCCATATTTTTCACATTCTATGACCATTTTGCCCTTCCAAATACATTTAAATCTATTTGAACATCGAAAGTCATAACATCGAGATACTTAGTTTTAAATTCTTATTTTATTTATCAAAATTCTAGGTTGTCATAATTAACCCTTAATTTTGTCTTACTCACCAATTATATTCCAACTATTATAAAACACATTCTATACTTCTGTTAATGCAACTACAGAGAAACATACAACAACCAGGGTTTACAACCTAGTTGATTAGAACCCTAATTTCACAATTCTTTTCATAAACATCAAAATAACCTTCATAATAGCAAAGATGGGTGAGTAGATCTCCTTTCTCAAGTGTTTACATTCCATCGCCAGCCACAAAACTCCAGAATTATCTTCACCCTCGTCTTTGCCCCTCAGATGAACAAAGGAGTAACCAAAAAAGACTAAATGACCGACTTAAGACTTAAAAGGCTATTTGTTCAGCAAAAAATAACACCACTAACCTTATACATAGCATCACTAACAATGCCAAGTACTAACAGCATCGCGTACCAGTTCACCATAATGTCGCTAAGTTCCCTGTTGCCTTTGGTTTAATCCGAATTTTCCTACTTGTCCTCGCCAGCCAATTCACTATTCATTTATTAATTAGCAGTTTACAAGACCTGGTGTTACATTCATGCTCGATAAAATGCATCAAAGTAGGATGCCATTTTTACAATCAACTTCCCTACTCCACAATTACCATTAAATTAAAATATTTGGTTTCTAGAAATTATAAAAAATAATTCTTTTATTATAACCTTATTTGAGCTTTTTTATGTATGATTTTTCATATTTACAAAAAAAATTCATTATTACAAACTGAATGTTGTATAGTGTAGAACTGAAAGTATATGTTGTAATAAACATGTCTCATAGTTTTTATCATATCTTTGATGCAAGATTAGTATAATATGAAATTATTTAATAACTAAATACTTAATCATATTCCCTTAACTCATTGCAAATTGACTTTACTCTTAATCTATATGGCCCATCCTCTAGATCGTTAAGTATGGTTGGTCACGAAGTGATGAAATAATCAAGTAATTAATATAGTGATGATAATAGATTTTATAGAAAAAAATTTATTCTCATTCTTTATAATTTATCATATTTACTTGGTTCGGTATGCTTGATCTTAAAGTTTCCATCATTAAACTTTTCTCAATAGATTGATTCCCCTTCCTTTGCCATCTCCGTATGTAAAATTGTCACCTTAAATAATGAAACAGTAAAAACCACTTCCTTTGAAGTGAAGAGCCTTCCCATTTTTTTCCATTGCCTTTCTCCCATGCACTAATTCATAAAAATATATATAAACAAATATTATGTTGCATCATATCAATCATAGAATCTCAATTATGAAAGTCATCGACCTTATTAAAATTGTGTGAAGGATTAAGACTTACCAAAAGCAATAAGTAAAGTTTACACTTTGTGAAGCATGAAGAGAAATTAACCTAGCATGAATGAAAAAGACACCCATCACAAAGAATATTATAGTGAACTAAAAATAAAAACATCAAATTTTGATGTTAAAAGTGAATTTATGCTACAAAATGTCATATTTTCCTTGTTTACCCAACAAATTTATATGATTCGGTTGATCTAAGAAAAGATACAACAATAGAGAACTAAAAACATAAAAAAGTTAACATTTGTTGATCTTAGCATATTTTACAATACATTGTTATTTTTGTTTAGGAACTCCAAATGCGTTGTTCTCATAGTCTATGCAACAAATTTGCGAGTTTCCTAGTTGGAGGTGGAGCTGATTCACTATATCTATTTCATTATATATAAGTGTTGCATGAGAATGTTTTAGAAAGATGATAAGTATGGTAAATCATAAATATAAAATGTTTCAGGCATACAACACCAACTCTGTCACTTTGGGGTTGTCCCCCTTTTTACCTACAATTACATTTAGTATTTATCATATCTCTGTTGCCATTTAAACGTTCATGGGCCCTAAATTCTATTTATACCGTTTATAAAAACAAGAGGATGGTATGTATGAGAAAATGTTACATATGTTGTTGGTATGATAATAAATCATGATAAAAAATTGCATCTAAATTTTTAGTGCAAGATTTTCATTTGGTTGTTGTGCAAATTTTATGGATAAAGTTCTTGTCATCTCTAGAATTCATCAATGTTTTCAAGTTTATTGACAAGATTGTAGATAACAGTGATCATGCAGTCGGAATCTAAGTTTGAGAGAAGCAAACTCCAGCTCAAAATTTCATTGGTGTACAAATATTATATTAAAACAAATTGAAAAAAAAAGTAAATATTCAATCTTTACTTACAGTCTATAAAGACAGATGAGTTTTCTACTACTCCATTTTCATGGTAATATTCGGTGCCAGCCTTTTGCATCTAAGAAAGAGCAGAGGAGAAAGATCAAAATTTTCTAGGTTCGAATATCATCACTTTTGTAACTGAGAAAGCGAATTGGAGAGAAATAATTTCAAAACCGACAAGAAGGTGTGGTAATTTTATATCAATGTTTTTGCATCAAAGAAAGAGCAATGAAAGGCAAGCTACAAAGAAACATATGACAAATAGATAATCAAATTACATGGTGTTTAGTTTGTGTATGATGAGAGAAAGCTCAAAAAAAGACATAAACATAAGCTCAGGTGAAGGAAACTGCATACCTGTAAGATCAAAAGACCTAATTTTATAGGGTTAGGGTTCCCGGTGACTGAAGATCTTATAATATGGGTTATCTTTCTTCTTTTTCACCATTGTTGCTCCTCCGTGAACGAAAAATGTGAGTATTAGAGTCATTGAATTTCATCAGAAATTTTGATTACATAACTAGCGGAGTTGGTTGAATGAACAATATCCTTGATGTTTGTTTCTTTAAGTTCATCATCTTCTTCTTCCTTAGGAAATTAAACGACATGAAGCGAAGGAAGTTCAAACCGAATAAACCAAGAAAGTAGACGAATGATATGGTAGGTGGTCTGGTCCATTAACAACCGACATCTTCTTCTTCACATTTCTTGACTCTACACTAGGGAGATGTTCGACATTGGAAAACATTAATAATATGCCTCACTAATGATCGTATGTTAGGGTTTTTAGAACGAGAGAGAAATGTTTTGAGAGAGAGAGAAAGCCAGATGTATGCGATATCGTGTTCAGATCTTCTAAGATAAAGAATATACATTTGTAAACCCATACCATCGACGACCATACCATCAATAACTATTCCAATGATATGACGTTAAAAACAGTATACAACATTTGATACTTAGTCAACATGAGTTGACTAAGACGACATGGAATGACTTGACAGCCTTCCTTTAGAGTGGACAACTTGTTAGTGTTTGAATAGAAAATATGAAGTATTGTTAGAACTTTGATTTTCAATGATTTGACTTGTGTGACTTGTCTCACATTATATATATATATATATATATATATATATATATATATATATATATATATATATATATATATATATATATATATATATATATATATATATATATATATATATATAAAATGTGAGACAAGTCACACAAGTCAAATCATTGAAAATCAAAGTTCTAACAATACTTCATATTTTCTATTCAAACACTAACAAGTTGTCCACTCTAAAAGAAGGCTGTCAAGTCATTCCATGTCGTCTTAGTCAACTCATGTTGACTAAGTCCTTTAACGTGGAACTTATACCGTTCATGTTGCATATTTACGGCAGCTTACGTAAAAACAATTTAAACATCAGCAAATGTAAAGATTCAATGCCGGTTTAATGGAAAATATAAATTCACGGGGAAATAGCCGCATCTTACATAGCCCACCACTAAAACATCTAGATTTTGAAACAAAATGAACCGACAACCAATGTTTTAAAAACCGGGTTGACCCGGCCGGTTGAACCGGTTGGACCGTGAACCGGTGAAGAGAGCGGGTCAATTATGACCGGTTTTTTGTTAATTTTCGACTCGGATTGAACCGGCCGGTTTTCTCAAAAAACCGGTTGAACCAGTGATCCGGAATCGGGTTGACCCGGTGGTTGGAAAAAAATAGAATTTGGACTTTAAAAACTTGGTTAAAGAGATCAAGACTCAAACTTTTAAGATTAGTCCACCATTAGTTCATCAAATTTGGTAAATTTTTCTTAAACAAACTGGACAAAATATATTTTTTTTTGAATCAAAAAGATTAAATTACATTGTTTATGTTTTATAAATATATAACTATGCTGAAAAATATAAAATATATGGAAAATGTAAAAACCGGTTGACCCGATGGTTGAACCGGTTGGACCGGTTGACCCGTGACCCGATCACTGCACCGGGTCAACTAAAAAACCGGGTTTTAAAACATTGCCGACAACTATCCCCACTACAACATAAGCAAACACAAAAATGGGACTAAAGAAAAAGTCGTGTTACACATCTATTGATTTAATAAAATCAAATTAAAAAATTTAATAAAATTATGACAATTAAACATCATTTTACAGAAAGGTGGGTGTCATATATACTTTTATGTATATATAATTAGGTCTGTCAGAGAGAGAGAGAGAGAGAGAGAGAGAGAGAGAGAGAGATTTTTGGGGTTAGGTATTGATGATGAACAAAAGGAGTAGTTCTGGTGGAGGGCAAAGTTCTTTAGGGTACTTGTTTGGGTCCGATGATTTAGGGCAACAACAATATGATCAACCTAAAGTATCATCACCACCGGTTTGTATGCCGCCATATGGCACCGATGATGCTGAAGGGAAGTCCCCAGAAAAACCCTTAACGCCTCCTGCCAAGAAAGATGACAGGACCTCCCCAAAGAAATATATATATCATGGAGATGGTAATAAATCAAGAGAGTTTCTGGTGACTGTAAGTTTCTTTATTCACTAGCTTTTAATCAGATTTTCTCATCCTTTTTTGGATCATTGACCTTTTCCGATGATCATAGGGCCGACCATCCACAAAGGTCAATTCAGTTCCTGGTGGAGATTCATCTCTTGGCTACTTGTTTGGAGATAAGTGATGATCCTTATAATCTAAATTTAACTATTATATATCTCATGAAAGAAAAAGATAATGAAAATATATAATTCATATCTGATGGAGCTGAAACCCGGTGCATAATGATGTCATTTTCCGATTTATTAGGGCGTTTTCTGCGAAAATGTCTATCTGAAATGGCCATATTCCCTGTAGGGGTAACTATGACAAGGGTGAAAATTTCTTATTTTACTTGTAGGAGTGACCGAAGAGGTTTAGGGTTGTAAAGGGCTTGCCTTATGTTTGTTTCTGTTGGATACATTTTCTCGATCTGTGTTATTTCGATATTATGAAAACAATTTGTAATAAATGTGTGCACTATTATGAAATAAAATCGTTATTAGTTGTATATATGCAAAACTTGTTTGTTGTTTTCTATCTATTAGTTGTTTTATTTTAATTGTATTCTAAAATAAGTTGCTTTTGATTTTAGAAACGATATGAAATTATTTTCAGATAAACATCATAATAATTATGAAAATAAGTGTGATAATTATCCAATCTACAAAAAGATTTACTTTTTAAACCACAGAAGATCAAGTAATAAGATCATTTAGTAACAAAGAACCAAAATGATATAAATTATGAAAAACTGAAATCTTTCAATTAACTTATTTTAATTCGTTTCCTTGATAAATTGTATGCAACTTGTATTTAGGTGCTATATTTGACAAACTTAAGGATTTATGGTTATGAAATGTTCATATAAAATGATGATATGCGTTTAGACTTTAGAACCATTGGATTCATTTTTAGTGGGTTCTACTTTTTTTTTTTTTCTTTTGCTGCTATTTAATTTGGCACATTTAATTTCAAGGGATACATCCTAGAAACAAATTCGTACATAAAATAGGTTTTCGTATGGACTGAAATGTGAATCATATTACATATATCTATTATGACAATGTTATGGTAGTTTTTTGGTTACAAGTCAATGATCCACGTGGAAAGTTTTCATCTTCCAACATTTATCATTTATAAACCTTAATGGACGGAAAGGAGATGGTTTTTTCTAGCTAGCCCTAACTCTTGACGTAAGTAAGAATTCAATCATAGCATATAGATAGTCCTAAAAGATAATGTAAAAATCAGTGCTTCTTTATAAACGGAAAAGATTTTGTATCAATATACCACTTATATCCCATAGATTCAACCAATTCCGTAGCTTATTCTCTTCAACTCAAGTGCTATGCAAAGGTTACGTTAATGGGTGAATATTGTTAAAAAAAAACAGAATATATTTATTCCTTATAGTTGTGACAATATATATTATCATATTTATGTGGTAAAGATATCATTTTTATACGTAACAAATCACTACAAGAACGTTATCTTTATTAATCTACACAAATGCATACACTACAAGAAATCTGATCTTTAGAGGCGACGCTTTTAGCGGCGACACTAAAGGTCCAGATCAGCGATCCGTGTGATGCATGATCGTTTCCGTCCATTCTTGGCTCAAATCAACGGTCCAGAATTAGGCGGGATTTTTTCCAATTTTTCCCTCCTACGGGCGTCGCCGCTAATACTTTAACTATGTCGCCGCTATTGCCTCCCGATCCAATAAAACCTCTTCCAGTCTTCATTCGCCTGTTACGCGAACCAAAACCCTCCTATGGCGATTTCCGGCGATTCCGACTTCTGACCATCACTTTCCGGCGATTCCCTTGCTAAAAAGCGGTAAGGCCTTCACTCTCACACCTACACTCTCCTTTTCCACCAAAATCAACTCTCTAACCGGCTTTTTTTTGTAGACTCATCGTTTTTGCCGGCGACATCTCGTTTCTTCCGGCGATTTCACTCGGTAGAGTCGGTAAGTATGTTTGTAATATGTTTATTTTGTGCTCAAGCCTAATTTTTGGAACTAACTACGTGTTATTTCAACAACCATGTGCACTACCACCGGAAAACAGCAAATCCGGCCACCACTGCACTGCCGGCCGGCGACCTCCGCTCAGCTTCGACTACTAAGACAGCCACCACCAACCAAGAACAATGTTTTGATGCTTTATCTTCTTTTATTAAGTTCTTAATGGAATTCATATGTATTTAATGTTAATGAAAGTGTTTAATTGTTATTGTAATGCTTATGTAAGTGTTTAATTGTTTTGATGATGCTTAATGGTTAATTGATGCATATAGTAATATGTATTATGCTTTGGAAGTGTTTGTGTTAAGTACTTATTTGTTAAGTACTTAATGTATTATGATTTTTGTATAGTACATCATGTTGTGAAAGATAACTTAATTCATGTTGTATTTGTGTGTTATATATCTTATAACTTTTCAGGTAATTGAAAAAAAAAAAAAAAAAAAACATTTAGCGGCGACACAATCTATTACCGGCGACAAAATGAGTAATAGCGACGAACCTTTAGCGGCGACGCATTACCGGCGACACGTCGCCGCTATTAGTATTACCGGCGACAAATGATACTTTTAGCGTCGACATATGTCGCCGCTATTGATGCCGTTCCTTGTAGTGATATCTAACAAGTATATTTAGTTATAGGCTAGTTCGATTATTAAATTTCGTAGTTGGTATATATTGTCTCGATCATTTATCTATTGTAAAATAACATAAATACATTAATGGGTGCGTGACAAAGATTTCATTCCATAAATGTACTTATGTTTATATGAGGTTGGTCTAATATTCAGAAAAGAACACAAAAATACATATATCCTTAACATGCATTCAAAGTTCAAACGTATTGATTGATATGCATGACTTGTTATGCCCCCCATTTTAGATGAATTTACTTGTTACAAAAACTTAAAGAATGTGTACTTGTAACAATCGCCAAGAGTTAAAAATCGCCTCACAACATGCTAGAAATATCAACCCCTTTCTGATAAGTTTATTTAGTTTAATATATCATACAAAATTTACTGATAAACACGGCTTATTTTCTCCTTGAAAAACATCAACAACTTTGCCAAAAATATGCCCACCAACAAACCAAGAATCCCCACCGCCACCTAAGAAAACTGAAAACATGGAAATATAAAAAATGTTACGTATTACATGCCAAGGTGTTGTAAAACTTGGTAGTAGCTGTTTCATCGGTCGATTGCGAAGTAACGAGTATCTGGTTTAAGCGAAGAATCCTCCGAGACTATTAGTGTGTGTGTGTGTGTGTGTGTGTGTGTGTGTGTGTGTGTGTGTGTGTGTGTGTGTATATATATATATATATATATATATATATCCTAATAAATAAGTAACTTAAAGCCACATGTCATCACCACATTCATTTTGCCACATGTCATTTTCTCATAATTTAATTTTTTTAAAAAAAGCTAATTGATTTGAAACGTTTCTAACTCGTTAATGATTGGTTTAATTATCATTCAATTTCAAAATTAATTGTTATCGTATAATTTCAAAAATAATTATTTTTTAATATCATATTATTTTCTTAATGTGTAGAATGATTTGGGAGACAATAGATAGACAATTGACGTCATAATATTTTGAAGAACGATTCAAATCATAATAGTGAATTTGATTTTAGTACCGGTGACATTCTCATAATCAATTATATTTATCAAAATACAAAGTCGTAATAGTAAAAATCAAAATCAAGATGTCACGATACACAAACAAATTTCTTATGTAAATTATTAATTAATAATTTTTTTGTATCATCCCGTGTAATACACGGGTTTTACAACTAGTATATATATATATATATATATATATATATATATATATATATATATATATATATATATATATATATATATATATATATATATATATATATATATATATATGTTCATATGTGAACAACAAGTATTGTGTGATCGTATGACTAATTGTGGACCAATCAATATTTAGGGATAAATTAGTCATTTATATAATATAATTATAATTATATTAATTAATTAATTAATTGAGTTATCCAAATTAAAAGGCTACAATTAAGGAATGAAACCTAGAAATTCATATTAATACGTATTGTGGTTCACCGGACATGAATTACAAACGCAGACACACCCATCGTCTTCAACCTCATCACTGATCTCACAATCGCCAAAGCAGTCATCGTCTTCAACCTCATCCCTGATCTCACCCCCTCATCGTTTTCAACCTCATCGTCTTCAACCAGATCCAAATATTGTTTTAACCCTACACCAGCCGTCATCACCATCGTCTACACAAATCGTTGGCTTCAACCCAGGTTACTCCATTAACTGATTCTCTCTTTTTATTCCATTCTCTGATTCTCTCTTTCTCTATCTTAAAGACCTGGATAGACCCATGGATGCTCGACCCCCTGATCGTCCTTCTAAGCTTGTGACGCCTCCAGTTGCGCATTTGTCTCCTCAACCCCTTAGTTTATGACGATAAGAACTAGGGAAAACAAAGAAGCCTTAAACCGATGATGAAAAAACATAATCAACATAAACAGGTGTTATCAGATAGGGATGGGTATGATAATTTTCTTCTGTGATTTCTCTACTTGACCCTCGTGGCTTTGATGATTTCTTTTTTCGTTGATTCTTTTTTTTGGCAAATTAATCATATTTATCTGTTTTGTTGAATTGCTTCACTTGAGGAAGAAGACACTCCATTAAAAAAGAAACTGAATGAATTTGGTGAAGTTCTAATCATTTGTTGATTCTTTTTTTGTATTGGTTTGTAGGATGGATATGTTGTAATTGCCTCAGATGTCCTGGTGAGTATCCCATAATTTGGCCTTACTATTGACTAATTTCTATAACATTTTGTGTTTAGAAATCTGTGACTACTGAACATATATGAATGGTTCTAAAACTACTGGAAATCGATGATATTGGATTTAAGAGGATTTTAGACTTGTAGGTGTAGCATATGTTGTTGCATTTTCTTGTGTTTCTACATATTCAGGCTCTATTTCCTTTCTTGTGCTTAGGGGTGCAAATGAGTCGAGCCGGCTCGTGAGCTACCCAAGACCGGCTCGCTAAAAGCTCTGCTTGAGACCGATTTTAAACGAACTCAAGCCGAGCTCGAGCATAATATAAGGCTCGTTTGTTAACGAGCTGATAGTGTTTTATTTTTACAATAAAACACTATAATTTAAAGACTATTTTATCGCATAAATACGCTCAGAGGCACACAAAAACTATATTTTTGTGCAAAACAAAAGTATCCAAAAACCGCCTTAAAACATGCAAAATGCTTCTTCATAACAGATATGGTTCAGACAGATCCGTCTAACCTACCTCGTCTGTTAATCAAACATTCATATTTCAATAAAGAATGCATGTTTTCACAACAAATAGACAACAGCTCACATTCCAACGGCAGCTCCTGATGCACACCACGGATTCCCAACAGTCTGGCGGTGATAATAGATCTACTGTCGGGTCAATACTAGCCAAAGCCAGCCATTTGTTTTCGCATAGAAAACATCTCACAAATCACGGGGAAAGCCTATTAAGATATCATTAATTCTCTCAATAGAATTATGATTAATTTGTCTTTAGTCCCCAGACGTCCTCACAAAAATTGCAAGCTAACGAGAGAATATCTCATTTGTTCATACACTGCACATCACGGCCCACTGCTGTGTTGCAGATGCAAATCTGCCAGAACTATGGTTTTTACCATAGGAAATCCTGATAAGCTCAACATCAAAACAGGCTTATATTAACAGGTGGCTAAACATGAATCACGATTCATGTTTAACTTGAACAGAGTTCTCCGGAGCTGCTGGTGTGAGGAAATCAAGAGGGATTTGTGTGTTAACATTTATGGCTTATTTTCAGGAACAATACCCAAGAAACTTTACTAGAACAAACCCGAGGAAGTGATACTCCAAACCAAAGAGTAAAAAGGTGAAAAACGCATAAAAGATACAGCAATCGCGACTTGACAAATCCTGTGTCGCGACGTGAAGAAAAGCAAGGCAAAAGACCCAAAAAGCTACAGCAATCGCGCCACGACGGAGACCATTGTCGCGACGCGAAGACACAGGACGCGACCATACATACTTCTCAGTCGCGAGACTACCAAACAACGCACTAGCCAGACCAGTGGCCAACAAAAGTAGCACCAGGCCGCACCCTCGCGACGCGACGGAACCCTTGGTCGCGACGCGAGCACTGTGCTCAGCCAGTATAAATAGAAGCTCTCTATGCACGGATTTAGACACCAATTTACACCCATATACACCAAGTTACATCAATTCACTCCAATTCTCAGAAGATTACTTCAATTAGTTGTAATAGTTCAAAATATATCTTAGTTAGTTGTTTAGAACCGATATATCATCTATCTCGGTTGTAATTTTAGTAGTAATTCAAGATCATCCGAAGGATACCCGCATCAAGTTACATGTCAAGAAACAACAAGACTATCGCCACGATCATCATGGAAGGCTAATCTTTTCAGATTACTTCCGGTAATGTTATCCAACCTTTAGTGTAATATGTTTTTACTTTGATTCCGAACAAATGTTTAACTATTGTAACGTTTGAACTCTCCTATCTTTGAATACAACCAGTGAATCATTTGTGTCTACTTTTACTTGCTATCATATTCTTAAGACATAGTATTACCAACATATGATTCGTGCCTATCTCACTTAAATAACGAGCTAAGATGGATAATCAGTTAATATACTTTGTGCCCAAATAATATGTTAATAAGTTGTAACGTTATTATCATCTAGACAAAACATAATATTGCTACACCATTATTTGTGCCTAATCTACTTAATTGTTAGACCAAGACAAGTAATTGATTCAACATGTTATGTATTTACCCATGTAATAGTAATTGTCAGTAAACTGTAATTATGTCAAAGTAATTACATCGGAATCATTATAATAAAACATGTGAAACTAATTGTTGATAACTAAACCGGGAGTAATTCTTTCTCTATTCTCAAGTTACACTTTTAATATTTTTACCATCACCGTCAATATTTACTTTACAACTCGTTAAAAGTTAACCACTAAATCCTTGGACTCGACCCCGCTTGCCCTATCTACGTAGTAAAAGTGGGTTATAAATTGTTTTTGACGCGTGTGACGATAGCGTTGTCAAAATGGCGCCGTTGCCGAGGATTATGTGCGCTTAATTTCTAAAGAGTTGCTTAAAATTAATTTTTTTTACCTTTGTTATTATTTTCTTTCTTGTACAAACTCACTTGTTTATGCATACAAGACATAGTAGCAACAATTCACCCTTGTTATTCAATCCGGAGCCCGAAAGAACTTTTAGAAACAATCGAATTGCAAGACGTTTATTTGGAACAATGAATTTGGACGAAGTATTGGTAGAAGATGTTCCCGATGAATCACATATACAACCTCCACAAATGGGTCCTCAAAATCACATACCACAAGCACATCCACCAAATCCTCCACAATTCCGCAACAATGGCAATGGTGGATATCAATGAGATAATACCAATAATTGGAATGGTACAAATCGAAACAATGGTGGTTTTCATGAAGGTAATCATTTCCAATACAATCCTCGTTATTTAGATCAACCAAATAGACATTCCGTAGCATCTCACTTTCAACCAGGAGATTATGATGATCCTTCACCTATAATATTTCCACACGGAAACGAACATATTGTAGAAATTCGACCACAATTAATTGGGGTAATCCCACTTTTTCGTGGTTATAAAAATGAGGATCCTTATAATCACTTGTATGAATTTCTTGCAATAGCAAATGCAAACACGCCAAGGGAAACCAATAGAGACACGTTTAAATTGCATTTATTTCCATTTACCTTAAAAGAAAAAGCGAAATATTGGTTTACATCACTTGCTCCTGGAAGTATTAATACTTGGGACCAATTGAGAACCAACTTTTTACAAGAGTTTTATCCAGCTAGTAAAACCACAGAATTAAGAAAAGCCATACAAGATTTTACACAAAAACCCAACGAAGAATTCCATGATGCTTTCGATCGTCTTAAAGAATTACTATGATCGTGTCCACATCATGAATTCCCTCGTTGGCAACTTGTACGGTATTTCTTTGATGGGGTAGACAGCACAAACCAATCCATGATAAACGCTGCCTCAAGTGGTACATTTATGTTGCAAGATAGTGAGAATGCATGGAAATTTTTGGAACAATTAAGTAATGGCTCAAAAGCCAATTATTCCACAAGAAAACAAGAAACTCCAAATCAAACCGTTGCAACAATAGCACTCGATAAAACATGGAAAACTGGGGTAAAATCTGACATCATGGCTTTAAGTAAAAAGGTTGATTTATTACTTACAAGCCTTGGGAAAGAGAAAGGTGTTAATGTTTTGCAGGGACAAAAGTCATGTGCAAACTGTGGAAATACTGGACACGTTGCACATAATTGCACAAAAACTCGTGAAGAACTCAACCATTTAAATGGATATGGCCAACACCATAATCCACAAAGATCTTTCAGACCCAGCAATCAGGGGAATTTTCACAACAACAATCAAGGAAATTACCATAACAACAATCAAGGGAACTTTAATAATAACAATCAGAGAGGACCATATCAAAATCAACATCAAAATCAACAACGGACATTTCAACCCAACCACAACGGAAGAGAAGGAAGTTCAAGCAGAAAGGAACCAGAAAATGAAGGAACAAAACTAGACAAGATAATGGAATTCATCACCCAAACATACCAGAAGACCGACACCAACACCAAAACGATCGCTGCAATGGAGAAGCAAATAGCACAATTAGCTGAACAACTAGGGAAAAGAGAAGAAGGAAAATTCCCAAGCAACACGACCGTGAATCCTTCTCACAGTCAACGACCGGGAAAAGAACATCAAGTCAACCAAGTCATCTCTTTACGAAGCGGGAAGAAAGTCGACAATCAGGTAAGTTCTCTTCCCAACTCAACTTTAGAAGAGGAAAGTGATACCGAAGAAATATACAATGAAAAAGAAGAACTAGAGAAAATTTTAAAAGAAAAAGAAATAGAAATTGAACAAAATAACATCGCACCATATCCTTCAGCCCTCGAACCGTCGACTTCTAAAGACACAAAACGGACTAAGTCTGAAGACATGTGGGAAGTCTTTTCCCAAGTCAAAATAAACATTCCCTTAGTCAAACTAATCAGAGAAGTCCCCTCATACGCAAAATTTCTGAAAGATTTATGCATTCAGAAAAGAAAATTAAAATCGCGTCTCCCAAAGAAAGTAGACTTAACAGAACATGCAAGTTCTATAGTCTCCAACTCTCTTCCTCCAAAACTAAAAGATCCAGGAGCACCCTTAATCTCTGTCACCGTGGGAAACATAAACATAAAAAAGGCACTTTTAGACCTTGGAGCAAGTGTCAACATTCTTCCAGGGAATTTGTTTGATCAGTATGAACTAGGCAATCTAGAACATACTGACATCATTTTACAACTAGCTGACAAATCCACAAAAATCCCACGAGGAATGTTGACCGATGTTATAATCAAGGTGGATGAATTTTACTATCCAGTTGACTTCTTAGTGCTTGATACTGAACATACTTATAAGGAAAGTCAAGCCTCAATTATTTTGGGACGACCATTTTTAGCAACAACAAACGCCCAAATTAATTGTAGAACAGGAGCAATGGATATCGCCTTTGGGAACAGAAAACTCCGATTAAATGTTTTTAATACATTTAATAATTCATCAACAGAACATGAATGCTATCAAGTTGATGTAGTTGATGACTTAGTGCATCAAGCTACACCAACCATCTTAAGATCTGACAAATTGGAAGGTTTTCTTAACAATACCAGGATTGAGGACAGGGACACAAAAGAAGTACACATGATAGAAGAGGTTTTTCAAACACAGCAATGGAAAACACCATGGATCCCACAAGTGGAAAAATTACCCACAAACTTTTCAGCACCGTTAAAATCCTCTTTTGAAGTACCACCGGTGTTAGAATTGAAAACGTTACCAAAGCATTTGAAATATTCATTCTTGGGACCTAACAAAACTCTACCTGTAATAATTTCTGCTGATTTAACAGGTGCTCAAGAGGCAACTTTGTTAGAAGTGTTGATGAAATACAAAGAAGCTATTGGATGGACAATAGCAGATCTGAAGGGAATAAGTCCAGCGACGTGTATGCACCGAATCATTACTGAAGAAGGAACGAAACTAGCCCGAGAAACACAAAGACGATTGAACCTGAATCTCAGAGAAATAGTCAAGAAAGAGGTACTCAAATGGTTGGACGCCGGTATTATTTACCCAATATCTGACAGCGATTGGGTAAGTCCAACCCAAACAGTGCCTAAGAAATCAGGAATCACAGTGGTCGAAACAGAGGATGGAGAGAAGATGACCACCAGACCAATCACAGGATGGAGAGTATGCATCGACTACCGCAAGTTGAATGCTGCAACATCAAAGGATCATTTCCCACTCCCATTCATAGACCAAATAGTCGAAAAACTATCTGGGAAGAAATTCTACTGTTTTTTAGACGGATACTCGGGATACAACCAAATTGCCATCCATCCCGAGGATCAGGCTAAAACAACCTTTACTTGTCCCTATGGCACCTTTGCTTTCCGAAGGATGCCATTCGGACTATGTAATGCTCCCGCCACGTTCCAACGTTGCATGATGGCTATATTTTCTGATATGGTGGGAGAATCATTAGAAATTTTCATGGATGATTTTTCAATATTTGGCTCCTCTTTTGAAAATTGTTTAAAACAGCTAGAGAAGGTACTAAAAAGATGCACAAAATCTAATTTAATTTTAAGCTGGGAGAAGAGCCATTTCATGGTCAAGGAAGGAATTGTACTTGGGCATGTCGTTTCAGAACGCGGTTTTGAAGTCGACAGAGCCAAAGTACAAATCATTTCCACCCTTCCCCCACCAAGCTCGGTAAAAGGCATCCGCTCCTTTCTTGGACATGCCGGATTTAACCGACGATTCATTAAAGATTTTAGTACCATTTCTAAGCCACTGTGCAAATTGTTATTAAAAGACGCACCATTTGTCTTTGATAACGACTGTCAAAAAGCATTCACCATTCTGAAACATAAATTAACTGAAGCACCAATTTTGCAAGCACCTAATTGGCTTCTTCCTTTTGAGATAATGTGTGATGCTAGTGATTATGCTGTAGGAGCAGTCTTGGGACAAAGAGTGGACAAGAAACCCGTTGTTATTTGCTATTCGAGCAAAACATTCTCCGAGGCACAGCTAAATTATACCACCACTGAGAAAGAACTTTTGGCGGTTGTGTACGCTCTAGATAAATTTAGATCTTACATCTGGGGATCTAAAGTTATTTTGTACACAGACCATAGCGCTATCCGCCATTTGATGGAAAAGAATGAAACAAAACCACGACTAATTCGGTGGGTGCTTTTGTTACAGGAATTCGACATAGAGATCCGAGATAAAAAGGGATCTAAGAATGTGGTGGCTGATCATCTCTCCAGAATCCAAACCGATGAAATCCAAGGGGAAACTATACGGGAGGATTTCCCTGACGAGCAATTATTTTCTGTTCAAAAATTACCATGGTTTGCTAATCTGGTTAATTATTTTGTAACAGGACAAACACCACAATACTGGACCACTCAACAAAAGAGATATTTTTTCTCCCAAACCAAGCAATATCTGTGGGAGGATCCAGATCTGTTCAAAATAGGAGCAGACCAAGTTATCAGGAGATGTGTGCCAGATGATGAACAGACGGACATTCTCCGTCACTGTCATTCTTATGCATGCGGAGGACACTTCAGTCCTAAAAAGACCGGGCACCGAGTTCTCCAAAGTGGTTTTTTTCTGGCCCTCTCTATTTAAAGATGCTTACATTTATGTCAAAGCTTGTGACAGATGCCAACAAATGGGGGGAATCTCAAGACGAGACATGATGCCAATGTCCCCGATACTAATTGTTGAAATTTTTGACGTTTGGGGCATTGACTTCATGGGACCATTTCCCACATCATTTGGAAATTTGTACATTCTATTAGCTGTTGATTACGTGTCCAAGTGGGTGGAAGCTGAAGCCACCAGAACAAACGACCACAGTGTCGTATGCAAATTTGTTTAAAAGAACATTTTCTCTAGACACGGAATCCCTCGAACCATCATAAGTGACGGGGGTTCCCATTTCAAAAAATAGACATTTTGCAAAAGTTTTAAAACACTATGACATTACCCACAAAATTGGTACACCATATCATCCACAGACAAGTGGACAAGCAGAGGTGTCTAATCGAGAAATTAAAAGAATTCTAGAAAAGACAGTCAGACCAGACCGAAAGGATTGGTCCATTCGATTAGATGAGGCCTTATGGGCCTATCGGACAGCGTATAAAACACCCATCGGAATGTCCCCGTATAGACTCGTGTATGGCAAGCCATGCCATTTACCTGTAGAAATAGAGCATCGTGCCATGTGGGCAATCAAAAATGCTAATATTAATTTAACTGATGCAGGTGAAAAGAGAAAGTTACAATTGTCAGAACTGGAGGAAATAAGGAAAGAGGCGTATGAGAGTTCAAAAATTTACAAAGAAAAAACAAAAGACTTTCATGACCGCCACATTGTCCGAAAACGGTTTCATATAGGACAATTGGTATGGTTATTTGATTCACGTCTCAAGCTCTTTCCTGGAAAATTGAAAAGCAAATGGACTGGTCCGTATGTCATAACAGATGTTGCACTACATGGTGCAATAGAAATTAAACCAGAAAAAGGAGGAGAACCGTTTAAAGTAAATGGACAACGGTTAAAGCCTTATATTCAATTGGTGGATAACTCAGAAGTAGTTTTGATAAAATTGCTTTAACTAATCCAAAAGATCTAACCAATTGAGAATAAGGCACTGCGTCCGGCTGAAGACGTTAAACTTAGCGCTTTTCGGGAGGCAACCCGAGAACTTTGTGTGTGTGTTCACTGCAAGCCCTCATTTACACTTATGCAAAGCATAAGTGTGTAGTGTGTTTAATTATTTGCTTTGAGTATGTTTAAATATTTGTTTTTAGTGTGTTTTATTTCTTAAAAACATAAAAACATAAAAAATTGTGTGTGTTAAATATACGGACATACAGGTAAAAAGAGGGTATAAAAACAGAGTTGAAAAATGAAAAAAATAGCCCTCTGAAGACCCCTCGCGACGAGACGAAAATCCTTCGCGACCGCGAGAGCAGAAAAAACGCGATCAGGAATTCCAGAACTTCCAGGCTTCGCGCCGCGACCAAGTCTCCCGTCGTGACGCGAAGGAGCGTGTCCAGGTATATAAACCCTAACCCTAGCAGCCGCCGCATTTCACCCTCTTTCTCCCCTTCGCGACTCTCTCTCACGGCCGGGCAATTTTTCGATCAAACCACCATTTTTTCTTCAAATTTCCTAGTGTAATTTGTCATAAAAGGTACGTATATCCTTCCTCTAATCTTGATTTAAGTGTTTACATGTTAATTCCTAGTAAAATCGCACGGAATTGGTCCGAAACCTAGGTTTCCGATCGGGTTGTTGTAAATGTTGTTATTTCCTTGAATTGATGCTTGTACAAGTTAGATATAGCACTTAGGAACAATTGTGACTTAATGCATTGAGTTAAAACCGAGCAAAACAGGAGAAATCGAGCTTCCCGTGCGGTCCGTTCATCGTTCGCGATCGCGACGGTGGTGGTCCTCGCGACTCGAGGCATAACGCGACCTGGACGCGACCAGGTCGCGAAGGCTTGGCAGGGGCTGAATTTTTTGTTCGTTTTTGCTATTTTTCTTGCTTGATAAACTGGATTGATGATTTGTATAACTTGGAAAATTACAGATATGGCGCGTAGAAGGGAGCAAAGGCGACAACCAGTCGAAAGGAACGACATCGCTTCACATGCATGGTTACGATTCCCAAATACCATTCCCGCGGCGAGGAAAAATGTGTACGAGGCAAACTTGGAAAGATACAGGCGAAGAGACGTTGAGCCAGCCTTAGTATTAGACTGGAATTTTGCTAATACTATTGGGATTACTGCAGCACTTGACCAATATTTGGTCAAGACCGATGGCGCATATACCAGCTACGCGTGGAGAAACTTATTCCAGGTCCGAGAGCACAGCTACAAAGAGCTGATGCTGGAGTTTTTCTCCACGGTCACCTTCGATCCGACCGAGGAGGACATGTTTGCACGCACGGGTTTTTCCTTCCGACTTGGAGGGGAACCTAGGCAGTGCAGTATTGTTGAGCTAGGATGGAGACTGGGTCTCTATCCACATGGTGATTCTCGTACACCAGAGTTCAAAGATTACCTGGCTCACTGTCTCACCAGCCCACCCGAAGAATTGGTCAATGAAGAGTTCTGGGGAGAAATTGCCAGCACAGTATACCTCCCTGAGACTGCAGTGGAGAGTGCGATCCGCTCTCCGATCCATAGAGTATTACACCGACTCGTTGCTACTTCCGTCAATCAACGGAGGGGCAGTGAGAAGGTTCCGGCTGCTGATCTCTTCTATCTGTGGTGTCTTTTGACACCAGGGAGGCACTGCAACCTCCCGTACTCACTGGCATTTTTCCTGGCCTGCAAGGCCACAGGGGCCCGAGCTTCTAGCCCCCTCTGCGGTGGCCACTTGATCACACGACTGGCTCACTCATATGGTGTCACAGCATTGCCAGCAATGCGGTCCATGACCCTGAGAGAGCCTAGAGCCATCGGACGCCAGTACCTGGAGTCTATGAGAGTGATCAGACCAGCAGGTCCACCAAGCGTATTTGAGCTAGCTGAGCCAGATCAGGAGGAGCAAGCACCCGAGGCTGCTCAACCTCCACCTCCCAGGCGCCGACAGCGCCAGCGACAGAGATCTCCTGCCCATCCACAGGACCCAGAGCCCGAGATTAACCTCGGGACCATGTATCAGCAGATGCAGTCATGGCATCTAGAGAGCCAGACCCAGTACCGACAGATGCAGGACTGGCATCTGGCCCACCAGGTCCAGAATCAGTGGATGGCAGATTCTATGACAAACTTCTTCAGACATCAGGGATTTCAGCCGCGATATCCCTATCCAGATACTGTTCCGCCTGTACGTGATTGGTACAGGGGTAGCCATCCTCAGGGAGATGGGGCAGGGCCATCGGGTACTCATGACGATGACTATGATGATGATGAGTGAGTTTTTATTTTTACTTTTTAGTTGGTTTGAACTTTTAAATACTATTGTGTTTTAATTATTGTTGATTTGAATTTAAATATTGTGTGGTTTGCATTTACTTAAGTATTTTATGGTTGTTCAGAATGACGTTTGTTTGTATTTTTTTGATCATATTACAGAAGGTGATCAAACATGCTGGCAGTCAGTTCAGCGCCCAACGTATCAATTGATCCCATCGTTTTAAAATTTAAAAAAAAAAAAAAAAAAAAAAAAATTAAGCAATTGCGAAAAACTCAATTTTGCTTGAGGACAAGCAAACCTCAAGTGTGTAGTATTTTGATAGTGTTTTATTTTTACAATAAAACACTATCATTTAAAGACTATTTTATCGCATAAATACGCTCAGAGGCACACAAAAACTATATTTTTGTGCAAAACAAAAGTATCCAAAAACCGCCTTAAAACATGCAAAATGCTTCTTCATAACAGATATGGTTCAGACAGATCCGTCTAACCTACCTCGTCTGTTAATCAAACATTCATATTTCAATAAAGAATGCATGTTTTCACAACAAATAGGCAACAGCTCACATTCCAACGGCAGCTCCTGATGCACACCATAGATTCCCAACATTCTGGCGGTGATAATAGATCTACTGTCGGGTCAATACTAGCCAAAGCCAGCCATTTGTTTTCGCATAGAAAACATCTCACAAATCACGGGGAAAGCCTATTAAGATATCATTAATTCTCTCAATAGAATTATGATTAATTTGTCTTTAGTCCCCAGACGTCCTCACAAAAATTGCAAGCTAACGAGAGAATATCTCATTTGTTCATACACTGCACATCACGGCCCACTGCTGTGTTGCAGATGCAAATCTGCCAGAACTATGGTTTTTACCATAGGAAATCCTGATAAGCTCAACATCAAAACAGGCTTATATTAACAGGTGGCTAAACATGAATCACGATTCATGTTTAACTTGAACAGAGTTCTCCGGAGCTGCTGGTGTGAGGAAATCAAGAGGGATTTGTGTGTTAACATTTATGGCTTATTTTCAGGAACAATACCCAAGAAACTTTACTAGAACAAACCCGAGGAAGTGATACTCCAAACCAAAGAGTAAAAAGGCGAAAAACGCATAAAAGATACAGCAATCGCGACTTGACAAATCCTGTGTCGCGACGTGAAGAAAAGCAAGGCAAAAGACCCAAAAAGCTACAGCAATCGCGCCGCGACGGAGACCATTGTCGCGACGCGAAGACACAGGACGCGACCATACCTACTTCTCAGTTGCGAGACTACCAAACAACGCACTAGCCAGACCAGTGGCCGACAAAAGTAGCACCAGGCCGCACCCTCGCGACGCGACGGGACCCTTGGTCGCGACGCGAACACTGTGCTCAGCCAGTATAAATAGAAGCTCTCTATGC